>OX328011.1:46484944-46774550 GCA_946811545.1 Netelia fuscicornis | reverse complement strand
AATTTCTTTTTTCACGACCACGATCGATTATTATTTCGCTGATAAAGCGTATTTTCGACCAGATAAGGGTCATCGAACAAAATTCAGATTCGATAAAAAGAAAAAAGCAATTGATCGGTTTAGTTTTATCGCCGAGTCCAACTTGGATTCGTTACGAAACAATGGCGAACGTGGGAATTTTTTCAACACGCCGTACTCTTCACGGAAGCGACGTGTACTTCGTATTTTTTTATTATCCGAACGAGTTTTATAATTGACCATTCGAGTTTACGATTTTGGAAATCGAGGCGAGAAGTTATGAGCGATTGCGTAAATTAAAAAAAATAGAAAAATAAATGGTTAATTTATCAAACTCGTTAGCTCTCGTAAGTAATTAGGATTTTTATTGCATGCAATAAAAATTGAACGTTAATATTATAAATCGACGAACGTTAGTTTTTCTCGAATCAATAAAAATATTGAAATATTTATATGGATTTATATAGAAGAAAGAAAGAAATTGAAAAAAAAAATTTTGTATACCTTTTTTTTTTAAATTTTCTATTTATTTTCACGTTAAATTCGCAAATTTATTTAAATTTTGACGAATCACAGATCGTTACGCTTGATCGATCGACTAAGAATTTTTTTAGCTGTTTTTTTAATTCGATCAACGACTTAAAGTGACAAAATATAAGTTTGCAATAAAATTGAATCCTTTTTTTATTTTCTATTTTTCAGTTATGTCAAATTTGTTTATCACAATATTTTTAGAATTTCAAAAAAAAATTAATTTGAAAACAGGAGTCTTTGAAAAAAAAACAAAAATTTGGACACCCGTGACAGGAAACTGATATGTAAAGGATGCACTGTCGTACCGGTACTACCTCCCTACCTAGTGCAATTCGAGGAAATCCATTCGTCCAAATCAACGATTTGGGGACCCACGCGACACTCTTTGTAAAAGACGAGAACAATGAATTTTATAGTCAGTCTCGTGTCGAGGCAGACATTGGTACTGGTTGGACTATAGCGAAGAATAGTATTATATCGTCGAGGCTGAATCGAAATAGTGTGGGGAGGGGGGGGGGGGGGGGGGAGTGGGCTCGATCATCACAATGAATTACAACGAGAGGCAGAGAGTCGTTCTCCGGTGACTCATTGATTGCATCGCCCCAAGAACATACGCGTCATGCTGATAATAGAAGAAAAAACATACTTACCTACTAGCAGGTTTTCATAGACACACATTAGAAAAAAAAATGGAAAGAAAAATTGGAAAAAATTCAAAAATGTCGTTTTTCTTTTATTCTTATGTAAAAATGATACGACTCGATGGGAAGCAATAAATTTTCGATGGGACAATCGTGTCTAAAAACGACCCCACGAAAGAAAAAATTCAATTTTTTGCATTAATTCGAAACAAAATTTAATTAATTTCATTCAAATTTGACATTACGTTGATTTTACTTCTGTCGATCCCAATTAAAGTTCATTCGTAACGATAAAAACAAAAGCAACAAAAAAAAATGTGCTCGCAGTTCCATCACGATAAATTCTTTTTCACAATTTTACTTAACAAAAAAGTGTTTTTACGAAAAAACGAAAAGAAAATGTAATTTTTTTTTAATTATTTTCCTATCTACCTACAATAATCATAATTCAAAAATCACGTCAATCAATCACGATACGAAGATGCGAAAATTTTCGGGGAAAATTTTTCCATACGAAGAATAAAAGGAAGAAAAATCTGAGGAAAGGCGAAGAAGAAGTTCATGGGAAATCCATGGAGAATGAATAATAATTCACAGGCTGCGGAGAATTCGCAAAAGAGAATATATACGGTTGATACGAGAAACGTTGAAGGTAAATACACCATCCTTCACCGTACTTGACGGACTTGCGAATTTATTGAAAACACGTGCGGCGCGGAAAGATCTTATACCGGCCGTGTCTCGTTAGCCCAGACCGTCCGTATAAGTACATCATGCATGGACCAGTAAATATATAAGTCTGTGTACATAGGACATTAATTATTTCGTTGGAAAAATCGCACGTTCCTCGGGCAATCGCCTATTAATGAAAATATTGTTTTGGCGAGAGGCCTGATATAAACCTCGAGGCCTTGAAACACAGTCCTGATTCATTATTTCAGCCGCGTCATCGAGCAAGATCAAGACGGACTCATCTCGAAACTCGATCCAATCTGTATATTCACCGTGAACGTCAAACGATTCTTTCTCTTCTTTCCCTCATTTTCTCTCTCTCTCTATCTCTTTGTTTTTTCTAACGTGCAGGAGTCATTTGAGGATTGGGTTGGATTTTTGAGGATTGATTTTTTATAATTAATTAGTTTTTTAATTATGGAAAAAATTAGATCGATTTGTAAATTGATAAAATAGGATTGAACAAAGGATTTATTAACGTCGAAGGATTTTTTATTTTCTTATTTTCATTGTCAATCTGTCTCTTTGTTTTTTTTCTAACGGGCTGGAATCATTGGAAGATTAGGTTTTAATTGATTTTTGATAATTAATTAGTTTTTAGTTATGAAAAAAATTTGATCGATTGGTGAATTGATAAAATAGAATCAAGCGAAAGATTTATTACAATTTAACCGAAAGTTTGATGATTTATTAATTGATAAATTTTTATTTTTGATTGAAAAAATTGATTTTTAATTCGAAAAAAGAAACAATTGTAAATTCTTTTTTATGTCAAGGCAATATTATTTCATATTTATTTCGATAGTATTGATAATACCATCTAATATTCTCAAAAAAAAAAGAGATTTATCAAATTGACACTCCAACTCACGATTCGTTGATAAAAAACCGGTTAAATTTTCTCTCCGCGTAAGAAAGTCAAAAATACGATTTTTTCCCAAATAAACAGAATTATACGTCGATCAAGATAATATTTACAACCGGTATCAATTTTACTAAAAAACAAAAAACAGAAATCTATTAAATTCATAAAATATCTGTATTAGAAAATATGTTAATTCGGACTCTAACGGGTGTTAAATTTTGTTGTTCGAATTTTGTTCAGCACCGAGGACAGTAAGTTTCACATATCCATAAGCGAGGATATATTTTACTCGAGAAAACTACTCGAAAAGCACTTGAACCAAGTACATATAGAACGAGAGAAAGAGAAAGAGAGAGAGAGAGAGAGAGAGAGAGAGAGAGAGAGGGAGAAAGTCCAATACAAGTCGTGCACTCTTACGTTACAGGTTTTCTACTTTGCCACATCGTGATTTTTTCTGAGTTACAGTCGGTGCTCGATGCGTAAGTGGAATATGGCTCTAAAAGAATACGAAGAAGCAGACGAAGAGGTAGGTGGTACATAGCTGGTGTACGAAGCCTCGAAGCGAAGTCAACCGTGGATCATTATGCCACCATTACGAGGTCATGGCTCTCGTACGTGTTATATTGCACAAGAGCCACGGGAGAGAAGCCACTTGCATCCCTTTCTCGTCCCAAGAGAAATCTCTCTCTCTCTTCCTTGCTCCCACCGATTATTATATTTTATATACTTACGGTTTGCAGGGTCGTACGACAAACGTGAATTTTTTTGGACCACGAGACTCTGTGACACAATCTTTTCTCTCTGTCTCTGTCGTCGTTTGCTTTACGATATTACGATCTATAAAGTTTAAGTGCTATATAACATCTACGTACATAAGGCTGTAATATATAGCAGCGTTTTAATGTACGATATATTACTCTCGTCGAGCTTGGGAATGCGCACACCGACTTTCGAGGACGACATTTTTTCATCGTAATTATGTTGTATCGTTTTCTTTTTAACACTTTTTTTTGTAATTTTATTTTCTTTTTTATTGTATATTTTCGTCGACCTCGATCCCATAAGCGAACTGGAAATGTTTCTCTAGTTTGTGTAACTTTTGTAGTTTTGTTTAATTACTTTATTTTCATGGAGATATTTTATTATGATTTTTAATCTTGATTTTTCGTTTTTTTTTGCTAATATTTGCAATTATTTGAATTTGAATTTATAAAAATTGCGTATTCAGGATTGACCTTGAGAGATTTTGTCGAAGGTCAATCCTTCCGTGTGTCACTTCCGGGTGGGTGTTCGATTTAAATAGAAGAAACAAGAAGTCGATGCGAATGAAATGAAAAAAAGGATGAAAATACCGTTGTGCAAGAATAGGAACGAGGGTAAGTATACCGATACCCTGTAGGTAAGTCGATGCTGTTCACGGGAGGAGAGTTCGGTCCGATTCAACGATTTCTTATCGGCCATTCTAGCCGGCGCGTTTAACTTCACTGAAAATTTACCGTTCTACGTATACGAAGACGTTACTGTACGCGCTTGCATCTATATGTATATATATACATATCTATATCTATCTAGCTATACAGGGTGAATTTCATAAGGTGTAACAGACTTTGTTCTAAGGTAGATGAGATCATTACAAACAAAAGTTGCAAATATACATTTGGTATATTTTGAATAGTTTACGAGATATCAATGTTTAATGTTGGTCCAATCAGAGCGAACCGAGAAGCGTTGGACACGCCCACTCTTGCCCTAGCTGTAGAGATAACACAGTGTAGGGCGTTACATTTGGAGTTGCAAAATTTAGAGCAGTCAATTTTATTTATTATATTATTACGCAGTCATTTTTATTTCTTGGGCATTGACTGCTCCGAAGTTTGCCGAGTGCGCCGAGAAGTGTTGGAGCCGCCCACTCCCCACCCTAGCAGCCTAATCGAGACATTTTTTCAAATTTTTCCTTTTCAAACGTGCTGTTCAGGTATAAACACAAAAAAAAATATTCAAGTCATACTCTATGAAGTTTTTCATTTTTCTAAAAAAATGGAAAACTTCATCGAGTATGAGTTTTTAAGAAATTGAAGTTTTTTTTTAGAGAAAAATATTCCAAAATATTAAAAAAAAATATTCAAGTCATACTCTATGAAGTTTTTCATCTTTCTAAACAATGGAAAACTACTACTACTAATGGAGTACTCTATGAAGTGTCCATTTTTTTAGAAAAATGAAAAACTTCACAGAGTATGCCTTGAATATTTTTTTTTGAATATTTTTGAATATTTTTCTCTAAAGAAAAATCTCAATTTCTCAAAAACTCCATTTTTGATTTCTGATCTTAAATTTTTTTGTAACTCTGATTTTTTCTATGTTTAACGTCGCAAGATTCATAGTGGGCAGATTTATATTTCTATATCATTTTTCGATTTAAAAATAAATTGCTTCAGTTTTTCTGAGAAAAATATCAATTTTCCAAAAAACTTTATGTTTATGTTTGACTTTCTATTTTTTTTTTAACGTTGATTTGTTGTGAGTTTAATGCAGAGTTATATATATATATATTTATGGGTACACAACGGTTAGGCCTGCACCAACAAAGTTAAACATTTATACTATCGTATATATACATAGTAAGTATATAAATTATGTCTATATATAGTAATGCACATAAATTGTAAAGACTCGGATGGAAATATCGGTAGATCAACGACCTCCCACGATGTGCGAGTGTACTACAAGTACCTACATATACGCAAGTTCCTAACTTGTGTTAAACACGAGCACGAGCTTCGCCGGAAGTTTCTGCCACCTATGGTACAAGTGCTGCGGTTATATTCGCTTATATGTTTATATACTTGTATATATATATGAGATAATTATAGCAATCGAGGCTCGAGTGAGCTCCAAATCGAAGTGTACCGGATGTGCCTGAGCAGCTTAATCGCCATTTTCTTTTTCTTTCCTTCCTGGCTCTTGTTTAGTCTCGACGTGGTTGTAAATCGTACAACGTTGACGTTACTAATTTATCGTACGATTTAATCGACTCGCAAATTAAATTCGTCCGGGAAACATTTGTCGAAACAATTTCTAACGACTCGGATTCGCACGAATCTTCGTCAGAATTCCGCTATTGCACACTTACATATTACCTTAGCGTATATTTTCAATAAACAAAATTTTTAAAAAACTAAACAACGAAGTTACACTTTACCAAAAACAAATTTAAAAATTTTTTTCGTCTTTCCTTGAAATTAAAAATAATTTCTTATCCGAATATTATTTATTTTGTATCCATTTATTTCTTTCTTACATCTAAATCAATTTTTATACGTGATTATTATATATTTTATTTTGTTGACACTTTGACTCAAAGCTGAAAAAAATCATTCCAATTTTTAATCTTGCTAAGCCTCGATAACAGAGACGAGAAGTGTTAAATCAATTTAAATTTGCTAAAACGATTCGGTAAGTATTATCGTTATTATCATTATGATTATTATTATTATTATCTTTATTGTAACTTCACGGTGAACACAATGGTACATATTATCCGAGATACGATTGAAAAAAAGGCGCAAGTACTTAAACGCATAGAGCTAGACATTATATGATTCGGTTGGTAGGAAGGAAGGAGCGATTTCCCTCGTATGTAAGTACCAAATGATACACCAAGATCACTAGAGTGAACGGGTGTAGAAAAGCTTCTAACACGACTCTCGCACCATATTCCTCATAAATGCGAGCTATTTTTGTCCACGTATAGCATACTTATCGTGCCTCTCTAGCGCGGTAAGATAATACCCTCGTATACACGCGCATGCGCGGCGGATACAAAATACGCTACAAGCCGTTTATAAAAGCAATTACTACGCGAGAACGTCTTCGGGAAGAAATATAACTTTCACGTAGCGAAATGAAAATAATAAGTCTTTAGAGTGTGTATCGTTGATGGGTAAATGCGCGAGTGGACGCCAACGCGCATGCGCACGTACGATCGGAGCGCTTGGACCGTTGACCGTAATTCTTGGGAGACAGCGCTCATGCGGCGGCTATTTGTACTAACCGCGTACAAATAGAAACAGGTTCGTAGTCGTTCGAACTCTCGTACAACCTACACCGGCTACGTTTTAACTGGTTTCAATTCGTTAAATAAACATATATGACACCTTTCTTACTAAATCGAAGTCTATAATGTTGTTTAGGTTGAGTTAGGCTTTAGGTTGAAGTTGGGTTAATCGTTCTTTTTTCATTTTGTGATTTGTTGTTGGATACAAAATTCAGATATCGTGATATTCAAAATATGATATTGTTCGTTGACGTAGGATTTATTTGCTTTTTAATTTTTATAATAAAATTTAATTTGTCAATTTTTTTAATTGGATTATTTCTAAAAAATCATACCTTCGTACTAATCAAAACTTTACAGGCGCAATTTTTTCAAAATTCAGTATTTATTTCTTTTTGTTGCCTAACAATTCGATTTGTTAAAAATTTAATTTTGCAACTGATACTTTTCTTTTTTTGTTTTAATAGTTAATTTATTTCGAGCATTTTAGTGATAATGTTTCTGTGCTTAATTAACAATTTGAAGAAAATGTGACAAAGTCGCGATAGCTTTATTTGCATTTTAGTTTTTATGATAAAATTGAACTTGTCAATTTTTTTAAATAGATAATTTCTGAAAAATCGTACTTTCGTACTAATTCAAACATAACAGGCACAATTTTTTCAAAATTACGCATTTATTTCTTTTTGTTGCCTAACAATTCGATTTGTTAAAAATTTAATTTTGCAACTGATATTTTTCTATTTTTTGTTTTAATAGTTAATTTATTTCGAGCATTTTAGTGATAATGTTTCTGTGCTTAATTAACAATTTGAAGAAAATGTGACGAAGTCCCGATGGATTTATTTGCGTTTTAGTTTTTATGATAAAATTGAATTTGTCAATTTTTTTCAATAATAAATTTTAATGCTTATTAACTAATTAAAAAATAATTTTTAATAAGCATTTTAGTGATAATTTTTCTTTGTTTAATTAACAATTTGAAGAAAAAGTGACGAGATCCTGATTGCTCGAGGGATTGAAACAGAATTTACCATACGTATATTCTATTATGGCCTATACAATGTATTTTTACTATGTGAATATGAATAGTAGACGTGTATAAATATTGATATAAATAAACCGATATGTAGTTACAATAGTAGAGGGCGTTTACTAACAGCTCGCTCGGAAAATAATTGCGGGTGGCCGAGAGGCTCGTACTTCTTCTTTGGCACTTGTACGTGGGGCAAGCCCGTTATTATCGCGTACGTATAAACTTCGTGCAAATCCCGCGGGGTACAGAGACGAGATTGCTCCCTTAACTCAGTTGATTCAAAGTTGTTAAAGATTTTTCGCAAATAAAACCCTTTAACGACGCGTTAATAGCTTATATCGCCCGACGCAATAATTTATCGAGAAGTTATAAGCGAATTATACAGTTATACGAACCGTTCGTTTACCAATTAATTTTTTTTAATTCGAACAAATTGTCGCATTTCTTTTGCGATAATTTATTAATTACGTAATAAAAATATCAATTCGATAAGTTAAAATACGAGATGACAAAAATATTGTAAAGTTCGTCGAAAATAACAAAATAAATAAATAATTCTGGAAATAGTAAAAATTTCAATAAAATCGAAAATTGTAATATTATAAAAACTTAAACAAACATTAAATCTTAAACTTATAAAAATTAAAATAAAGCTTCAAATTTTAGACTCGTAAGAAACAAAATGAAATATAAATTTTTTAAAAATACATAATTTCATTCTCTGATAACTTTAATAGCATAACAAAATTAAGTTAAATTCAAACCTCGCCAATATTCGGATTTCAGGTCGAAAATGTTCTTTCTTGTTAAATTCTGTTTTCTTATAATAAAACATTCTCGGCACTGACAGTGAGTCACGAAACGAGAAACGAAAGAAGAGGCGCGTCGGAGGATCGCACGTGCTTTACGTCTGAGAGAAAAAAGAGGAGGAGGATGGGAAGAAGGAGGGGTAAGAGGGAATGCGAAAGGGGAAACGGATCGAAATGCGTACACACGGAATAATGCGTGCACGAGAACGGCGCCAATATAACCCCCCCGCGAGATCACGGTAAGCTCGGCGCGTCTCGTTCTCGTCTCGCGATCGAGCAACAAGAGCAGCAACGCGCTCATTCACTCGCGACGTCTCGAACGTCCGATGGTAATTTTTTTCCCTTTGATTTCTTTTTTTAAAAATATATACGGCGCCTTCACTCAACAGCTCGTCTCCCCACGTACACGTCGGATCTCGACATTTGAAATTTCACTTGAGAATCTTTCGAGTCGCTGCGATCGTAGATGCAATATATATGGAAATTTTTTTAAATAATCGTTACACCATGTATAGGCTGCACGCAGTGAACTTTCATCTATTTTATATATATATTTGGTTACCGTGACTGTTGCATCTGCACGATCATCGACTCTGTGTCGCGACGATGACTTTCGTCGATAAGAATATCTATACTATCTATCTATGTATATATATGTGTGTGTGTATGTACTGTTAGGATTATATATACCGGGTGTCGTAAAAGTTCTGGTATCGGCCGATACCTGCGGATAGTTGGCGTTACCACGAATTCCTGTGCAAAGTTTGAGCGCTTAATTCGCGATAGTTTTCAAACGGGAGACGTTCTAAGATTTCCAACTGGAGAGCTGAACTCTGTCGCGTATGAATATGATCAAGAGGATAGCAGAGATGAGCTATAGCGCGTCGATCGTAGTTCCTTAGGACTTTGGTCGAACACTGCCGTAGCAGGATAAATGCAGTTTAGAGCGTGGCCGACCTCAGAACTTCGATTGGACAACTTAGAACGTGTGTCATTTGAAAACTATCGCGAATTGAGTGTTCGGACTTGGCACGTGAGTTCGTGTTACCACTAGGTAGCCGCAGGTATAAGATGGTTCGAGACTTTTAGGACACCCTATACATAGATATTTCGTCATATGACTATATATATAGATCGGTATATACGTATAGATATATTCATAGAACGAAGATCATGACGGAGACGAGACCTAAAGCGGCTAAATAATTCGCCGGCGAGGAGAACCCGAGGTTCGCGAACTCTACTGAATATAATCGCTTTCTCGATCTCCTCTGGGACTTGATGCGCGCAGCGAATAAAATAAACCGAAAGAGAAAGAGAAAGAGAGGGAGAGACTGTATATGGATATACAAGGAAAATAAATTTAATTGTATTTTGATCGTTTTGTAATCGTCAGATTGTGTCAATCCCTATCAACCTCACACGAGACTCATCGCATTAAATCGGATAAAAATAAAGGCGTAGCGCCGAATTAAGAAATCTCGAGGTAACGAGGGTCATTACGAAGCACCGATCATCACCTTGACCAAGAAACAACTGTATTGTCTTTTTCATTGAAAAACATTTAGAAAACAATCAAAATGTATGTATGTATGTATAAAAACACGCTCTCCAGCGCATAATAAAAGAGTCTTAAGGAACAAAAAAGTGCAACTTTCAGCGAAATTATGTTTATATTTTTTAATTTGTTTATAAGTGAATTTTTTCACGAGTTTTCTCGCTTATATCCCGGAATACAGAGTCGATCACGAATCCAGTCGTCCGCTTCCTCGTTCCCTCAATCTTTCGTGTCCCATCTCGTGGCTTATCTGGTATTTCTTGTGCGCGCTACGCGGGCTTTTCCTCCTCGCACCGTGCACACTATCGTCGCCCGGTGCAACCAGGAGCAACTGCAGCAGCAACGCCGAACTCCTCGATCGTTTTCTCCGATCGATCGAGATCGATCTATCTGTTATAAGGGGTCAACGTGTCCCGGAACAACCAGCGAATCGTGACGCTGTACTTGAACATTCTAAGCTCTCTTATAAACACAGTCACACACACATATATACATATATATAATATTATATATATAAATATAAATATATAGTTCATATTATATATATATACACATACATATATTATATTATATTATATTATATATCTTATAATACTATTATATATATAATATAATATATATGTTATATTATATAGGTATTAATATATTATATATTGTATTATATATTATATTATATATTATATTATATATTGTATTATATATTATATTATATATTATATTATATATTACATTATATATTATATTATATATTATGTTATATATTATATTATATATTATATTATATATTATATTATATATTACATTATATATTATATTATATATTACATTATATATTATATATAATATATAATATAATATATAATATATAATATATAATATATTATATTATATATTATATATTATATTGCATATTATATTACATATTATATTATATATTATATAATATATTATATTATATATTACATTATATATTATATTATATATTATATATCATGTTATATATATGTATATATATATATATATATATGTATATATATATATATATATATATATATATATATGTATATATATATATATACATATATATATATATATATATATGTGTGTGTGTGTGTGTGTGTGTGTGTGTGTGTGTGTGTGTGTGTGTGTGTATGGAGGAAACGCATATTATTGGTCCCTGAGCGATTCGAAGCAAAGCAAAAGAGGTAGAGACGGCTCTGGTCTATTAATGAATCGAGATATCGATGTGGGCGTACGATTTTTGAGCTCTTAATATAAATCACTGGACGTCGCTCTAGGAGAGTATAGCACGCTTTTATATCCGTCTGCGGGTGAGCGGATGCTTGTGTGCGCGTATTCTCGAGACGCGTTTCGATTTTTTTTTATCGCTCCCACTCGAACACTTTTCATCCGCGTTTGTGTCACGCGCGTGGATTTTCTTCCACGACGATGATCGATAAAACTTAAATGTGGTATTAAAAATCGTCCGTCTGGAAAACAAGTTATTTTAAGAATGAAAAACCAATCGTGGGCTCAAGAATGAAAATCCGTAATTTTCGAAATTTGGAAATGTCAATATTGCCAAAAACGTATGGTTTGAATTTTAAACGACCGAGACAAAGAAATCGCAAATTACGAAATTAATCAAATTCAATTTCGTCTCCGCGTAAATCCAAAAATTCATATTTCAAAAAAAAAAAGAATAAAAAACTATTGAAACAAAAATAATAAAATTAATTTACAAATTGTAAATGTTGATGCTTTCAAAAATCCGTTCTAACTAAAGCAACTTACTGAAGAAATTACAACTATAAACAAAAAAAAAATTTTCGTCACAAAAATAAAAAATGCAATTCCCCCCCCCCCCAAAACTAAATTTTTTCAATTTTTTACTTTTGATTCTCATTTCAAAATTTCAATTATCACATTGCACATGGACAAATGTCATAATTCGCCATAACTATCGATCGATGAAAATGAGAGCAAATATTTGAGTAATTATAGGTCGAAAAGCGGTGGCATGTCGAAAGAATTAATGAAATGTACAGACACGAACATGGGACGGTAAATTCATCGGAGTTCTTGAGACACGAAAAGGCGTTAACGATCAACGGTCGTCGGACAAATTCTTCGTTCCTCCAAGAGTGTGGTACATTTATATGGCGATAGAACGAAAGATGGGATAGGAAAGGGGGGAAAAAAGATGAAGCGAGAGAGAGAGAGAAAATGAGCGAGCGAGAAAGAGAGAGAGGGAGAGGCTAACGACGCGAATAACCAATTGGCGCAATTAGAGCGTCAGTACGGCTACAGTTTACCGAGAGCACCGCGAGAATAAGATATGCGAACGTGTGCAGCAGCAGCGGCAGCTGCTCGAAACTGCCAACGCTTACTTTGTTGGGCGTTGGTGATGAGCAAACGAAAAAAAAGAGAACAAGAAAAAAAAAGCAAAAAAAAAAAAACAAAAGAAAACGTCGCGAATTTCAATCTATTATCCAGGCGAGCGAAACGAGACGATGTCGCAAAATCCGACGACTCATGCCCGGGATTCTCGTTGGATTAAAAAATTTGTTCCGTTTTCGATAACGAGTTTGACGCAAGTTTTATCTTTGATCGTGATTTGATTCTGTGGAAAAAAAATCCGAATTTTTATAAAAAAAAATTGTCGAGCGATAATAATAAGAATAATGAAAATGATAATTAAGAAAGAAAAATTTAACTAGAAATTGTTTTGTCGATTGGAAAAATTAAATTTTCTAAAAAAATGGCGAATTTTTGTATAAATGTTTTGCATGAGGGAGAAATAGGATAAGATATTGAAGTTTAGCACAACAGCAGAGTGGCGCAGTGGAAGCGTGCTGGGCCCATAACCCAGAGGTCCGTGGATCGAAACCACGCTCTGCTATTCGGAGAAGAAAAACCCTAATATAGGGCGAACTCCTTTTTTTCATTTTTTTTAAGTCAATTAGTTGAAATGAAGTTGCATAAGTTTGATTCTAACTTTTTTACAATTTAATATCCATAAATTATAGTTTATTTTAATGAAAATTGTTTTTTTTATCAATTTTTAATTCTGCGAAATTATGTTTGTTTATGTTTTTGTTTTTTTTTGTTTTTTTTTTCATTGAATATGTAGAATTTCTCTTCATGACGAGAATTCGAATTTTCTTTAATTTGCCAATTAAAAATCGCACACGTTTCCGACGAGAAGTCGTATAGCAAGAGCACGTTGGAAAAAAAGTGTCACACCGGCTACCATTGTGATCGCGGTATCGTGAGAAAAATCGATGGAAGGCCACGTTGATCTTGACATTGAAGTGAAAGCTGTAATTACTCCGAGAGACTCGTATACAAAAGTTCTTGCGGTCGTTGTTTCGCACAAATTGCTCTGTAAAAAAATGCAATGCGTTCCGCATCATAATTTTTTTATATAGACAGTTTCAATCCTGCGAAACGCATAAAGGTCAACCAAAGAAAAAAAGGAGATAAACAACACGTCTCAAAAAAATATTTGAAAAAAAACGCCCCCAATTTCGAACTTCAAAAACATAAAATTTGTATTTTATTTAGCAAAAAGTTGATTAAAAAAGTCAAAAATTCGAATGAAACAACTTATTCGTTTTTACAAACTAGCAATCCAAAAAAAACACAATTCTAATTAAAAGTTAGATTTGAATAAAAAGAAAAAATTATCTAAAATTTTATAAATATAAAAAAGAAGTCTCAACAAAATATTTGCGTATCCAATTTGCATCGCCTCCAATTTTGAACTCCAAAAACAAACAATCTATATTTTATTTAGAAAAATATTATTTTAAAAAAGCTAAAAATACGAATGAAACAATAAATTCTTTTTTACAAACTAGCAATCCAAAATAAACACGATTCTAATTAAAAACTAAATTTGAATAAAAAAACTATCTAAAATTATATAAATACAAAAACAAACGCTTCAAAAAAATATTTGCGTACCCAATTCGTACATCGCCTCCAATTTTGAACTCCAAAAACAAACAATCTATATTTTATTTAGAAAAATATTATTTTAAAAAAGCTAAAAATACGAATGAAACAATTAATTCTTTTTTACAAACTAGCAATCCAAAATAAACCCGATTCTAATTAAAAACTAAATTTGAATAAAAAAAAACTATTTAAAATTATATAAATACAAAAACAAACGTCTCAAAAAAATATTTGCGTACCCAATTCGTACATCGCCTCCAATTTTGAACTCCAAAAACAAACAATCTATATTTTATTTAGAAAAATATTATTTTAAAAAAGCTAAAAATACGAATGAAACAATAAATTCTTTTTTACAAACTAGCGATCCAAAATAAACACGATTCTAATTCAAAACTAAATTTGAATAAAAAAACTATCTAGAATTATATAAATACAAAAACAAACGTCTCAAAAAAATATTTGCGTACCCAATGTTGTACATCGCCTCCAATTTTGAACTCCAAAAACAAACAATCTATATTTTATTTAGAAAAATATTATTTTAAAAAAGCTAAAAATACGAATGAAACAATAAATTCTTTTTTACAAACTAGCAATCCAAAATAAACACGATTCTAATTAAAAACTAAATTTGAATAAAAAAAAACTATCTAAAATTACATAAATACAAAAACAAACCACTTAAAACATTTCTTTTAATTAAATGTCTTAAAAACCCGAGCCACGACAATTCTTTTTCTCAAAGCGATTCCCATCCAACTCCTGAAATTATCGTCGAAGTCATAACGCAAAATGCAAAGCAAAAAAACAAAAATGTCTTATCTGAAAATACAGTGGAATTTCTCATATAGCGAATCTTTCTTGTTTCACAGGAGTTGATTTACGTGCAGCTTTGTTTTTGCCCGAATACGGGTCGATTGTAGACATTAGGTAAGCTCACTGTGACCATAACGTGGTTAAGTGTGCGCGCACACGTACTGGTCGTTGGAACGAGAGAAACCCGTTCACAAAGACATTCCATTCCATCTTACGCGGTCCTGGCGAGACTCTCGAAGTACACACCACAGTCGAGCGATGCATCGGTGCTTTGTTGTATGCACCAGCGTTTAAATATATATATATATAGATGGCGTTGCGAATGCAGCGGCGTTGCAGGACTGATGCATTTTGCTCGGAAGGCCTCGGTCATGCCTGAGATTTTTTTTTCTCCTCTTACGCGTTAAATGGAACGGGAGGTCTTTAGTGGTATATGACGAATGTAAAAAAAGACGATCTATCAACAAACGATTTTTCAATCGTCTGTATATAGAAGATACGATCATCGCGAACGAGAGAGAAAGAGAGAGAAAGTGCCGGGAGCGCGAACGCGTGCGAAGGAATTTCGTCGGTGACAAAGTAAAAAAAAATTAATCAAAATTCGTATCAATAATTTCAAGCAGGAGAGCCATTTTTGTTTACTGGCGTCAGGAGTCAATCTTGTCGCGAATGAGTATCGTTGGGAGGAGATTGAGCGAAGATTTTTAGATACGAATGATAAGAAGGTAATAAAAAAATTGTCCTTGAAGAAAAAGAAAATGTAGGATTTGTTATTAAAACAAATATTGAGAATAGAATAATTTTGAGAATGAGGGAGAAATTAATTTCTGCTGATAACGAGGATTATTATTTTAAATATTTTCATGCAACAAGATTTTTGTAATAAAAAAAAACAATCAATATCCTAAAATCATCGAGAACAAAAAATAATTTTATCACGAGCACAAGCGAAATAAAGAAAATCAGAAATATTTCTAAAAACAAAGGATCGCATTTTTTTTCGAATTTTTTCCATCGTTTGGAGGATCGAATATTCGACAGTTACGATTAATCGGGACGGAGGTGAAAGGGATTTAATTGCCAAATCCATCTTGAGGCAGATAATCCGAAATGTATCTTGAACGTTGACGTGCACTTTTAGCATAAGGAAAATAGAGACGCAATAGATCACGTCACGCGCCTAGAAATTTCTAGGAAGTATTACGTGTAACCATGCTCCAACTCTATATATACATATATAGCGAACTATATATTTATAACACTATATATATATAGCATTTTAGTGGATAAGGAATAAGGAATATGTATATATATATATAGCGAACTATATATTTATAACACTATATATATATATATATATATATATATATATATATATATATATATATATATATATATATATATAGCATTTTAGTGGATAAGGAATAAGGAATATGTATATATATATATATATATATATATGTATGTATGGCGTTTTAGTGGATAAGGAATAAGGCGCGCAGGTTTCAATCCGAATGAAAGGTTCAAAGAGTGGTGCACGTGGCTGTGTGAAAGAGGTCCAGAAATAATAACGAGGGGTCGGTCGATTAGCTAAAGTATTACAGAATGGCATTTAGAGCAATCTAAACGGACCGTATCGCGTACTATATCGGAGGAATTAAGGTAGTCCTATCGTTGGGTGGGGGATTAAAATTTTATTCCCGTTTTTTCTCAGATTGAAAGTGGACCAAGCGTTAAAGTTCATTGAGAAAAGTTGTTGCAAATCGACTAAAGAACAATATACTCAAAATTTTAATTGATCCTACGGAAAGTTTATTTGTTATATAATAAACAATATCATGAATTTTTGTTTTCATAAGATTTGTTATAAAAACTAATCGAAGCTTCTTTGATGTCGTATAAAAATGTGTGCAAAATTTCAACAGGCTTCATCGACCAAATGATCGAGATGAGAATTGTATAATGTTGCGATATTTAACACGGGTTCTTATGGGAGATTGCGAAAAGTGACGATTTTCAAGAATAAATATCGTGATTTTTGAGTCGATAAAGGCCTCTGAAATTTTACAGACATATACGTATGATATCAAAGAACGTTTCTGCTAATTTTCAGTGAAATCTAACGGAAACGCTGTAACGATAGGACTACCTTAAGGAGGTTCGACATATTGCAGCGTCAAAAAAAGCATTAAACATTTTTTTTTTCCTAAAGGTACGTGTCTTTCTTGATACGTGCTTCAAATTTCATGAAATTCTGAGCAGAGGAAGGATGTTAAATAATTTTTTTTAATTAGTGTTTGAATTCATTAGAAATTCAAACTTTTTCAGAAAATCGTGTCTCCTGAAAAATTATTTTTTTTCACCTGCAATGTACCTTTTATCAAAATCTACTCATCGTATCGGCATATTTTTTTTGACGTAATCAATACATCCAAACGACGGATGTGTCGAGCCATTTTTTTGAAAAAACGATTCAGACCCGAGAAAAATATATTTGAAGGTAAAAACATGTGGTCAAAAATTTTAACAAAATTTCAAAACGATGTCAACAAAATTCTGAAACAAAATATCGAAAAAATGGCTCGATATATTGTTTATAATACTTTAATATACACGCACAACAAAAATGATCAAGATCGAACGTCCGGTTCCTGAGAACTGATAAATTGAAAATAGGCATTTTTTCGAACCAATGTTTTTCGACTTTCAACTAGTCCCAAAATTGTTCTATTTCGAATATCCTCAAAAACTCTAAACAGAATTATCAATAAAGTCTTTCTGAACAAAACTAAAAAAAATCATCGAAAAATATTGAATAGTTTTGAAGAAATCTGAATTTGAAGTAAAGAAGATCATCACGTGACTTCCAAATATATCGAACCTCCTTAAGAGCATCGTTATTCATCCCAAGATTTTTTTTTATTACTTCGGTCGACGATCGAACAAAAAAGGAAAACATTGCGTTGTGGAAATTTCATCGACAAAAACGTCAGCTTATTCTGACGACCGGGTTAATCGTTTCTATTATTATTATTATTACTATAATTCAAAATAACTAAATCAATATTTTATAAAATTAATTAACCTAATTACTAATCGTTAATTACGAGTTACTACTGTATTATTAAAACGATCATTTAATTACAACCTTCGAACGATGATTTTGTCAAGTGTGAAGTGTCAAAATGTAGAGTCAGAATCGTTGAATCACTTAACAACAATTCAATTCAAAGTTTACCAGTTTTCGACGATAAAAAATTTTTGTTTTCCTCCCTTATCGATTTTTATCGTTCTTTTATTGCAAGTCGATATTGTTTTCTAGTGCCCGTTCGGTCTCGATATAAAGGCAGAGTTTGTGTACTGTTGCGAATACTCGAATGCGTTGGCTCGGTGAAAATTGCGTTACATCCCCCCCCCCCTCTTCTGTCAGGTCGCGCTCTTGCTTTTCTACTGCAAAATTCCTTATCGCCATAAAGTCGAATCAACGATGTTGGCATCGAGATAAAAATGTTATGAATCATGTTATTCGCCGATAAAAGTGAAAATTCCATTCTCGTTGCGAGACGGGCACAATAGAAGCTTTGAGTTTGCACTCGTATGCCGGTCTCATATATATTCGATTCGCGAATGTATTATAATACCATGATCGTAAAGAGCGAAGTATTATTTGCGCTATACATGAATTACAATACCGGTTATCGAGGGAGGCGTATGCTCGATGAATAATTAATAGTTTTAATTAATTTTAATTATGAATTATTAATTATCGATCGATCACTTAATTAACAATATTTTCCCGAGAAATAATTACTATTATTATCGACTATTTGTTATTCAAGAAAGTAAAGAAAGAAAAACAAACAAACAAACAAAACCGTTATATTCTCACGATGAATTACAAAATGTCGATTAAAATTTTTACGAAACGCGTATAAACGTTGATATTAAATATTTTAGGGATCGTTGGAGCGTCGGGACATTCCAGTAACGCAACGTCGACAAATTATGGTCCGTGGTGAAGAAGAATATATATATATATACAAATATAACTTTCACCGAAAACCGGAAATGGTTGCTTTGGAAATGAGAAAGGGTCGATTGAAAACCATGGAAAAAATTCAAGATATGTATATATATATATACCTCATGTATTCAAGATATGTACATATATATATATATATTTATGCATGTATGCACGTATATAGATACATAATGCATCGAAGGACCGAACGTCTCATCGAGATGTTCGAGTCTCCCGTTAGCCCACAAAAAGTGGATCAGTCGGCCAGGAGCTCGCAAGAAGAGCGCGCGCGAAAAGTCGCGGCGGCGTAAAAGATCGCGAGCGCAAATGCCCGGCGCCGTTGATCATTCCAAAAGTAGGTGATTGAGTCTGCGTTCCAAGGTAAAAGAGAAGGCGATCCCGCGTGAGAGTTAAGCACGAAGAGTGCACAGCTCGTTTGCCAAACATGTCCTGGTCATACATATATGTATTATGTACATATGTATATGTGTATGTATGTGTGTGCCTGCGTGACTGTGTGTGTAATATATTATCATCGAAGCATTTGCAAAGTCGACCTGAAACTGTTACCAGCAACGGACTCTTATCGTACTGGGTCATTGTGATATCTACATTTGTTTCCAGCAACAAATTGCAAGCCATGGAGCATGAACGCCGGAGTCTTGGCGCCGTTTGTATCGATGACAGGAATTTCATGTCTGTGGAAGAAATACCAACGGGATGGAAGTTTGTCGATGACGAGGAGAAATCCTATTCGGAGATTTTTGTGGTTTAAAGTTTCATGATTTGAATCTTCGAGGTTTTATGTTTACGTTGGAACTTTTCAGGGTTTGTCACTTTGTGTGATTCAATTTTGTAGGATGCTTGAGGTTTTCTGGTTTCTCGGTGTTTTATGTTATTTTTGGATCAGGTTTGCATGGTGGAACGGTTCATGGTTGAATTCTTCGAGATTTGATTCGTGATTCGATGCAACGAAGTTAAAGTCTTCGTGGTTTTTATGTCGATGATCGAGGTGGTCTTCATGCTTGAATGTTTATGTTGGTACTCTTCGTGGTTCGTATTTTTGTGCGGTGTAAGTCTTTGTGATTCGATTAGGGAATGTTCTTCGAGTTATTTCGCGATTCACGGGGGCACGCTTAGATTGTGCTCGGTTTAATGTTTTCATGGTTGGAATCTTCGTATCAAAACATCGATTAGTGTCACTTGAGGTAGTTTAAGTTATTCTATTGAAATGCTTCGTGGTTGTACTCTTCGTGTTCTAACTGCTCTCTAAATCTGAATTAGTGAAATTTCATTAAATTTTAGTCATATTTTAGCAATTTATTTAACGAAAAGTGAGTCACTAATGATTAGTGAAAAATCACTAAGTCGATTAGCCAAAAATGATGACTATAAAAATTAGTAACATTTGACTACACAATTAGTAGTCAGCACAGCTGATACGTTCATGCACCAGCCGATTGTAATTCTTCGCGTGAATAATATGCAATAATCTCATACGTATCGATAAGAAAACGAAACGTTCATACACTTTTTGCTTTTTCCCTTAAAACTTTTATAAAATAATATTCGCCGTTTCAGACTGCACATGAACTCACTGACATGAGAAAATGACGTTTCCGACATCACAATGGGAGAACAAAGGAAGTATCGGGTCGGGAACTGGCGCCTGTGATTGGTCGATCGCTGAGTCCTGTACTAATTGATTAGTGATCGTGTAATATCACTAATTAATCGTGTAATATTACTAATTGATTAGTGATCGTGTAATATCACTAATTAATCATGTAATATTACTAATTGATTAGTGATCGTGTAATATCACTAATTAATTAGTAAACTGTATTGACTAAATAATAGTCAATGGTATTACTAATTTGCTTTAGTAAGCCTAATTTACTATTTTTTTACTATTCTATCAGTGAAACAGTGCGTGTTTATCACTATTTCACCAGTAGAACATTTATTTACTAATTGAATTAATCAATTTTTCACTAATTCAGATTTAGAAAGTGTTCATGATTCAAGTGTTGACACTTCGACTCTTTCATACGTTAACTTCATGGTTTAACTCTTCGTGTTACCTAACATTCTAATGAGCCAAGTTCTTCACAGCAAAACATGGGATCGTCCAACTTATAGAATTAAACTCTTCATGGTCCATTTCTTTACGATCCGACAGTTGGCGATTTTTACCTTCTTTGGAATAAAACGCTCGATGTTCCAACTCATTATACAATTAAACTTTTCATGGTCCATGTCTTCAGGGTCCAACTCTCGACGTATTAACTTCTTCTCAAGAAAATGCCCGATTTTCTAACTCGTTATATAATTAAACTCTGCATGGTTACACTCTCTTCATGGTTACACTCTCTTCATGGTCCATCTCTTCAAGATCCAACAACTCAACGATTTTTACCTTCTTCGCAATAAAACCCTCGACGTTCCAACTCATTATATAATTTAAACTCTTCATGGTTAGACTCTTCACGGTCCAACTCCTCATGGTCCACCTCTGACCCAAACTCAAAGGAATCTATTTTCGTTCGGTATTCGTCGGAGATGTTACAGTGAATATACAGGGTGACTTTCATAAGGTGTAACAAGGCTTTATTTTAAGGTAGATGGAGTTATTACAAACAAAAGTTGCAAATATACATTAGAGATATTTTTAATAGTTTAGGAGATATACGTTTTTAAAGTTGGTCCAATCAGAGTGCGCCGAGAAGCGCTGGAGCCGCCCACTCCCGCCCTAACCGTAGAGATAGCACAGCATAGGATATTACATTTACGGTTGCAAAATTCAGAACAGTCAATTTTATTTATTATATTATTACGCAATCATTTTTATATCTCGGGAATTCGCTGCTAGGACGACGAGTGGGCGGCTCCAACTCTTCTCGAGAAATAAAAATGACCGCGTAATAATATAATAAATAAAATTGACTGCTCTGAATTTTGCAGTCCCAAATGTAACGCCCTACACTGTACTATCTTTACACCTAGGGCAAGAGTGGGCGGGTCCAACGCTTCTCGGCGCGCTCTGATTGGACCAACTTTAAACATTGATATCTCGTATACTATTAAAAATATCCCCAATGTATATTTACAATTTTTGTTTGTAATGATCCCATCTACCTTAAAATAAGGCCTGCAACATCTTATGAAATTCACCCTGTATATACTCCTTTAAATATCCCAAGTTGTCGGTAACTCTGCCTCGAATTTTCTCCCTGAATATCACGATGTCGGTCGTCGTATTAATCCAAGGTGATATACACGGGATTTGGTAACTCTCGCGTACCGTAGTAGGTACCTCTTCACGAAAGCGTTTCCCTACCGGGCATCGAACTCTTCCTCGCTTCTTCTTTCCTCGCATTGCCCATACGCCGCCGCGATATCACCAACGTGCTGGCAACGACGACACGATGAGAGACCACGACGCAGGCGCACCGAAACGACTTCTCGAGAGACCGCGATCCAAATAGCATCGCGCATATAGAAAAGCGCATACATCTAACAATAAGTATATGTAGAAAGCATATTCGCATCGTGACTCCTTCCGGCAAAGATTCCTCGTTGTTGCATAACGCTAATAAAATTCAATTTATACAAGCCGATCACGATCGAAATTATTAATACGCCGAACTTGCGCATTATTAAAACCAAACGTCAATTATTCCTCCATTGTTGTTCAACATTATTTCACTATTTCTTTTCTTCTATCTCATTCCCCTTTACTTATATTTTTCCTATTTTCCTTACTTTCAACAATTTATATTTAATTTTTACTTAATTATAAAAAAAAAATATCACACGCCACGATCGATCGATACGATTTTTAATTTTCCTTCATTGATTTATTTTCCTTGAATTATTTATCGACAAATCGAAACAGTGATTTTCTTCATAGAAAGAAAAATTCAATCAATTGAAAATAAATGGATCACAAAATAATTTTGTTTACAATAAACCATTTATCACAACAATCCCCCCCCCCCCCCATCCCCACCCTCGTGGGAAGTACTAAATTTTATCATCGATAATAAATAAGTCATAAAAATGTTTGCCTAATAAAGCTGTTCCTCCATAACGGTGTTCTTTACTGCCCACTCACCTCTCTGCCTGTTGCACTTTAATAATATTCGATCGAGCCACAGCGAAGAATCGTCACAAAACACTCTCCTCCAATCGATGTACCAATCACGGAGTTATCCAAATTTCCGGTCTCATGGTCGTTCCTCCAATCGACAATTTGTCAATAATTATTTATCGTTTTCCCGAATCCACCAAATCTCCAATTTACATTATCAGTCCTTAATTATTTATTCCATTTTTTTTTATTATTATTTCAATAAACCCGTTTGAACAACAGCTGTCGAAAGAATGTAAAATAAAAAAACGAAGAGGAAATTAATAAATCGAAAAAACAAAAACGAAAGTCCCATCGCGTAATAAGTACTCGCGAGAAAATCTTGTGGAAAAATATAAAAACCGAACCAGTTTTCCATACATATATATATAATATATATATATATAGTTGGTACCCAGGTGGAATATATTACCTATATATATAATTCAGCAAGAATTAAAAAAAAAAACAAAAAACAAAAACAAAAAATAAAAAATGTAAATCAAACTGGCGGACCGATAATTTTGTAATATTATCCCGTGTTGGGTGAACGAGAGAGATAAGACGAGTTTAATGGCAGAGAGAAGAAAATAGAAACGATTATATTGATAAATAAAAAATGAAAATTGTCGCTGTCGTGTTATACATACACTTATTTATATACGTATATACATATGTATGTATATATATAAATATGTGTGTGTGTGTGTGTGTGTGAGAGAGAGAGAAGCGCTTCGCGTGACCGAGGCTGTGGCATGGCCCGACTCGCACTGGTCTCCTCGCGAGTTCTCTTCGTGGGCTCGAGCGCGAGATGCATCGCGGACATTAAGCTCGCGAGTGAAAGACAGAGAAAGTCATTGGACCTCCTGCTCGGTTATAGTTACGTAGGAGCGTCACGTATCACCGTCCCTCGTCGTCGTAGTACGAGAATATACGCGAGCGCACTCTCTCGTCGCTACACCGGACCTACGGGGTGCGGCTTCACTGTGTGTGTATATGTGTGTGTGTGTGATGTATATGAGAATTTTTAATGCGTGTATGTATGTGTATATGTAAAACGAACGGTTGTATACGTGTATATGCCGTAAATAGTATAGTAAACGCGTGTGTCGTATGCAACCGCTATGGGGACCATTCGGGAAGAATTACTGTTGCATCGCATATGGATGTAGGGTAGAACCTCGCTTTGGTTCATTTCCGAGGACCTCTGGGTCGTAAAGATGGATTTAGGAAAATGGGGATGCGGGAATCGAGAGGGTTTTGGTAAGGAGCGAATCGATGGAGGAAATTTGTTGAATTATGGGAATTTCAGTCGGGGAATATTGAATTGTGGGAATGTTGGTGATACGAGCTTGTTGAATTGCGGGAATATCATAACTTCCAAAATTGTAAATTATGAATACAGTAGAACCTTGATTATCCGAACCAATTGGGATCGAGGCTAGTTCGGATTATCATTATGTTCGGATAAGCGAAACGTGGGTTTTTTTTGGGACGAGATCGTAAACAACACCTTATCATATAAAAACAGTACATACGTATTAATTAAAATTTGACATACATATTAACATTGGGATATATGTATTTTAAAAACCTGAAAAAAATGAAATAGTTTTTTGAAGATTTTTTTTTCGTAAAATCGTTATTTTGTTTTTATTGATTCTCGCAATGATACATTGTTGCTCACGACGGTGGCAGCGAGCAACAATGTATCTTTCGCGCCAACGTTCGGATAATTGACGTTTCGGATAAACTAAGTCATCGTTCGGATAATTTACGTTCTACTGTAATTACAAATTTCTGAATCGTAAGAACATTCTCAAAGTTTCAAAATCTTAACTTATAAAAATAGAACGATCCAAATTTATGGATATTATTGAGGGAAGTTAAACGAGAAACTGTCCAAAGTCCCCAAAAAAATGGCGTCACAAAAATCTAAACAACGATCCACGAATCGATGAATTATTTCTCGAAAGAAGAATAAGCAACGTTTTGGATTAACTCGTATCGTGCCCGACTGTCTCTCGCTACATTGAACCCGCTCGTATATCTCTCTCGAGGGTGAATTCGCTATGAGGGAATACAAAAGAAACCGTGGGGAGAGATCCGGTCACCCGTGAGTGTGACCAAAGTATCGAGGGACCCGGGGGAAGGAAGGGAAACGTAACAATGACAGCGACCTCGTCGTACGCTCTTGGTAACTAAAAGAGACAGCACGTGGCCCACGTACGTAAACCTACAGTAGCCAAGGCGCAGCTGATCATGGCCACACAGTCATCGGGAACCCGTGCGCGCACCACTCGAGCTTTTCGTCCCTTTTGGATTCTGTACTATTTACGCTCTTATATCGCGAGCTCCGCGTAATTTTATCCTCAACACGTGCACCGTGTAGTAAGCAGTCAACAATTCACGAGGCTGTCTGACTCATACTTGAAAATTTCACATCTTTTGCCTTCGCCGTATTTTTGTTCACATAAATGTTTAAAAAATTATTATTATTATTATTATTATTATTATCAATATTATTATTAGTATGAATATTATTATTGTTACATTTTACTATTATTAGTCTACTACTAATATATTATTATATTATATATTATATTGTTATATTATATATTATATTATAATATTATATATTATATTATATATTATATATTATATTATATATTATATGATAATATTATATTATATATTATATTATATATTATATTATATTATATTATATTATATTATATTATATTATATTATATTATATTATATTATATTATATTATATTATATTATATATATTATATTATATATTATATTATATATTATATTATATGATATTATTATATAATTGTATTATAATTACTGCGCTACTTAATATACAACTATTATTATTATTATTATTATATTTTATTTTTTTATCTTATTATTATTTAGCAATTACTATTAATATTGTTGCGTGAAACCTCATCGTCACGTCTACGACTTCCATGTAAAATGAAACTCGCGAGTTGGACTGCCGGACGAACGGACAAGACGAACGATTTATCTTTCGGTCCATGGACGATGATCCGGACAAACGGACGTCTCGCACCTACGACAATGCCGGTCGTCGGAGACGAGCAAGAAAGTATAATAATGCGCGAAGACGAGAATCCTCCCACGTGTTCTCTCGCGTTTGTATATTCAAATGTCGGAAAGGCTGGAATATGGCCATTTGCACAATTATACATATATCACAAGATCGCGTGGACCGTACACGTAAGAACGAACTAGCAAGGAAAGTAGAAAAGAAGCTGTGGGCTAGAATTTCACAAAAAAAAAACGTTTCGAAATTTTACGACTCGTTGAGAACGAGACGAGGATTCTTCCCATTACGTATTAGAGACACAAGATTCTTGTAACTTTCTTCGTCGTTTCAAGTGGACAACTCTCCGAGTCACGTATCAATTGACGAGTGAATTTTGTTTTCGTTAAGGGTCATTCGTACACGTTGAAAATAACGAAGCAAATAACAACCCGAGAGCCTCGAACATTTTTTTAACTTATTTTCACTTCGGTGTGAAAAATTTCTTTTTCTACTTTTCGTTTTACATAAATTTTCAATTTTTCGAAAAATTCTACTCTTTTCAGCCTTCACGAAATTCGTATCCATCGAGCATAAAATATCCGCGAGTCTCAGCTAGAAAATTTAGTTTTATGCAAAGGAAAAATTTTTTTGTAAAAAAAAATGTTTCGATATTTAAAAAAAAATGTGGAAAAAATTGTTTTACAAAATTTCAATCTATCTCCTCGTTTCCTATAAATCTGCGCAAAATTTATTTCTCGAACTATACACGTCCACGACTCAACAACTGTTGTTACACCGAACGATCTACGGTGTCAGGAAATCGTAGAAGCACAACATGCGATCGAGCCAATACCCCTACTGCACAATCGACAACTCCTCTGCGGTTTGGTCCGGGAAAACTTGCCGAGTACCGCGAAAAATCATCGTGACCGAGCAATACGCACGCACGTTGGCTCTCTCGCGACTTACAAAAAAAAATTCTTATTATTATTGTTATTAACATTATTATTATTATTATTATATTATGCATCGTCGTAAACATAAAGTGACTTTCTCGCGTCTCGACGGGGCGCCACTCGGTTCGATCGAGAACAGTGGAGTTTTATCATCGTCGCTCGTTAATATAATTATAATAATCTTTCGCTTATAACTTATCCTCATGACATTATTAATATCGTTAATAACATTATTTCTGTTATGCGTCAACTCGACACCTTCGAGAATACCGAACGCGGAAGTATTAGCGGTAATTTGTACTTCGTAGCGGTGCGCGAGTAAGTATCGAATTTCCCACCTTGCCTGTATGGACGATGTGAGAAAGAGACCGAGGCAAATAAAAAAGAGAAAAAAAAATGAAAGAAACGTTGAAGAATAACGCGTAATCATTTTCTTGAGAATCGTTAATGCCACTTTCGTCGTTGCCCGACTCTCGATTATTTTATTTACGTCTTATATAGCGAGTGATCGAGCCCACACCGGCGTGCATTACGCGTTTCATGTCCTATATCCTTATATATACTTGTATGTATATACAGGGTGAATTATGTAAGAGGTGCCAGGCGTTATTTCAAGGTAGATGGGCTCATTACAAACAAAAGTTGCAAATAAACATTAAGGATATTGTTAATAATTTACGAGATATAAATGTTTTAAATCGGTCCAATCAGAGCGCGCTGAGAAGCGTTAAAACCCCCCACCCCCCACCCTAGCCGTAGATATACCTAGTATAGATTAGGGCGTTACATTTGGGTTTGCAAAATTCAGAGCAGTCAATTAGATTGCTTGTATTTTTCCGCAGTCATTTTTTTTTCTCGGGCATTGGCTGCTCTGAATTTAGGCGGGGAGTGGGTGACTTCAACGCTTGTCGGCACGTTGGGCAAAATTCAGAGCAGCCAATGCCCGAGAAAAAAAAATGACTGCGGAAAAGTACAAGCAATCTAATTAACCGCTCTGAATTTTGCAAACCTAAATGTAACGCCCTAATCTATGCTGTATCTACGGCTAGGATGGGGTGGAGGTGGGCGACTTCAACGCTTATTGGCACGCTGGGCAATATTCAGAGCAACCAATGACCGCGAACAAAAAATGACTGTGTACTAATACAATCAATAAAATTGACTACTCTGAATTTTGCAAACCCAAATGTAACGCCCTAATCTCTGCTATATCTACGGCTAGGGTGGGGGTGGGCGGCTTCAACGCTTCCCGGCGCGCCCTGATTGGACCAAATTAAAAAATTTATATCTCATAAACTATTAGAAATTTCCTCAAAGTATATTTGCAACTTTTGTTTGTAATGATCTTATCTACGTTGGAATGAAGCATATTACACCTTACGAAATTCACCCTATATATATATTTATTTATAAATTTATTTATGTTTATATAGGTAGACGCAAAGAATCCCGTATAAGGAGGACGTCGTCTGAGAGAAATATCATAAGAATGGTGGTCGACCTTGCGTGGATTACGTGCGATCGGTATTGCGCACGCGATGCGAACTATATATATATCTGTATATATTTATATAGGCATATGTATGTGTAACTACATGCAAATATTTATGTATGTATAAAGTATCACGAAGAGTGCAGTGTGGCGCAAACCGTTTAATCGTGTAAGTACCGCAATCCCGAGATTATCAAGTACATTTACTGTATAGCGGCTTACATTATGTTCTATACCGTATAAGTACTCAATTAACTATCCCGATAGTAAATATATCACGTCGGAAAGAATTGCGAAAAAACACGATGAGATCTTGAGACTCGTAGCCCTTGCCGCCATTTTGAACGGTTCGAAAATAGAGCGCGGATAGTGGCGAGATGGAATGGAAGGTGTTGATGGCGATACGAGTATACGCGTGGAACTGTGTAAATTGATTTTAATATTGTAAGGTTATTTATCTACGGGTTTACGGGGTTTGATGAAAATTGAGAAATCTTTTGACGAGTGGAAGGAAATATAGTTTGTATGGTTATTGGACGATTATCCATCAAGATAATACTGATTCGTAAATTATGAAATTTCATTTGGATGGAATCGAGGGGGTTTGGGTTTGGTTTGGGTGAGTCGAATGAAAAGATTGATTAACGTTGAATAAATTATTTTCTTGGTAGGTTTTTGTAGAGTGCTCTAATAGGATATTGACTGCAGATTGGAAGAATTTGGTTACGAAACGCAGTTCATGGTTTCAGTTTTTGCAGATTTTCTTGCTTTAGAATGGAGAGTTAACAATCTTTCGTTGACCAAAAATAGCCATTTTTTTTTATCAAAAATGTTGTATTATTGTTGAAAAGGTGGAAAATAGGTTGTTGGAGGGATAACGAATATCGAGATTAGTTTACTGCAAACATGCAGATTTCTATGTGATTTTAGCTGATGGACTTGTATAAAACTGATCCAACTGCATCGATTAAGGAGGTTTGGGCTAGTTTATCAACGGTTACGTGTGTCTATAACACAGTTAGATGCTGCGGTTAGGCCCCACAACACATGTTAGTCCTCTATAATTCCAGCTGATTAAAATATATTAAACTGATCCAATTGTACTATTTTAGGTAGATCGACTTGTTTCCTCAAAGGCTACCGCTAAATTTTACTTATCAAGGTTAACCTTACGGGAAACTAGACCTCCAAACGATAACTTCAGCTGGAATAGCGAAATGGGGAAGATAGTGTTACGCGCCAGACCTCATTAACTGACAATTGCATCACCAGTCTCCATTCAAGTTCACGTAACCCGCGAACTCAGTCCTGATACGGCGTCCCATCTCGAGTTTCCGCAGGTTCGTCCATCATGTTCTCTCAATGACGCGATTGCCGTGGCTCGGGCTGTAGCAAATTGCCATCGATTCCACGATCCACCATCAAGGACAAGGAGTCCCATCTAAATCCGGCATTACGACGACAACAGCCGAGAAACGCCGCTCGCTCACGTTGATGGACAAGTATAAGATGCCCGACGATATATACGCCACTTGAAGTCTTTGCACGGAAAACGAGTGACGGATAAGTGGCTTAGTTCGCATCTCCTCTATGGCAGCCTGCCACGGCACACATGATATTACAGTATCCCTTTTGCTCCGCGACTGTTCTGCTGGTAAAGAAAAAGAAGTGTCGAGAAGACGCTGGAGAGGCCTCTTCTCTCGCGTTTCCCGACGATCGCAGAACGCACGGCGTCACCGGCTACTAACCGCGCAAGGGACATCCATTAAGGTCGATATAAAACCGGATCGTCGAGCAACGGCAAAGACGGCGAGCCCAAAGACAGAAACGAAAGAACGCGGCCCGAGAGGGACGAGCCGCACTGGCGCGCCGAGGCTACACGAGCGCCCTCCGTGGCGGACTTTTGTACAACTTCTTGCGCTCCTGTCCCAAGTGGCGTTGACCGGTATATGGTTTTAGTACGGATACTGGTGGACCAAAGGAGCTACGGAGAAGCTCCAACTGTGTTGAGGACTCCACGTTCCCAGCTCTTCGTGGCTGCTTTGCTTTGCTTTTCTCTATCCTCACCGGCCGCTTTACTCGTTACGTTTTCCTTATACGTAAAAGGTCGGGTTGACTCGCGCGGGGACTTGATCGTGACGTTGCCGCCGCTGGTAACTTTGACTTCCTTTGAACACGCTAGGAAAATAGCAACGAGGAGATACTCTCGTGCGGGGTTCGAGAAGATGAATGACCCGTGGCTTTGCACTCTGTGGAGCAGGACCAAAGCGCACCCCCATCGAGCTCTAATGGAGCCGATATCGCGTGCTGGCGAAGGACCCAACTGATGCGGTCTCTCTCTCTCTCTCTCTCGCGACAGATCCTTGGATATTCCTCCTAATTAGCAAAACCCCTAGCAATTAGCGACTAAAGTATATCTAGGTGACTGTGCAAATTGGATTTAATGGCTCTCTCCTTACACGATAGAGATTGCGCGTTTACTCGTACGTATTTTTCAATCTCGCTATTGAATTCTAGTTTTTTGTAACATAATTTTCTTTCTTTCTTTCTTTCATTAAGCTATTAACGGTAAAATACGTATCGACTATGATTAATCGACGAGACTTTGTTTAGAAATTCAAGCTATACGATCGAACTAATCACTTGGCGAACGAAGAGAAACGTTTTTTTTTTCGAATCCAGGCTACTAGGTCGTTGATCGCTTAATTAGACCAATACTTTTGGATCACAATGGAAACATTAACTTTAAGAAAATAAAAACATCTCGACTAATGAACTCTCTGCTCCGATACAAATAATTCAATCGAATATTTTCTTTTCTCAAAATGTTCTTATTTTTTAAAAAATCCAACAAAAATCAAATTTACTTCTCCAACATAATAATTCCTGACTACAACGTCTGAACAACTCGCATATAGCATTATCTTCGTTCGCATCTTGCCAAGATCCGCTCATGGGGGTGAATAATAGGCGATATTTTTACGACTCGGGGTGCATACGTGTATATGAACAATGAACGTTCCGGAGTATTGAAAATCAAGGTTTTGTATTCAAATCCTCTTCTTCCCCTATTTTTTTCTCCTCCTCGCTCTTGCTTTTTTTAAAACGTTTTTTTTTGTTGTATTTTTCCGCCCCCTCTCTCTACCTCCCTCCCTCTTTCTCAACCGATCTCGTTCATGAATGCGATACACGCGAGGGGGCGATGCATGGAATGGGTATGTCTGTCGCGTGCAGCTTGGCGTGCAATAAATCTACCGCCGCTGAAACGATATCGGCCGAGCGATCTACACGAGTTCGCGTCTCCCCTCCTCCCTTTTTCCCTGAGATTATCATGTGCCCCGTTGTGTGCTGGGTGCGTCCTCCAGTGTGTGGTGCTTCTATATAAATACGCTATATACGGACTCGGTGCATGCGAATTTACTATATAGATACGATGCCGAGTTCGAGGATAGTGACGTCAAAAAAAAAACCAAAAAAAAACAAAAAAAACGAGCATGAGACCTTGGCGAGGACACGTACGAAATTTGTAATGTAGGATAAGCTACGAGAGTCCGTGCGAGTATCGTTCATAGTTATCTGCCCGAGGGGCTATGCCAAAAATGTTTTTTCCTTATGACTTTGACCCAGCGATTCGAAACGTTGAAAATTTGGCGAGCCAGTTTTGCACTTCGTTGTTTGTCGGCTGGATCTTGTTTCTTATATTTATACGAAAAGAGCTGAGTTTTTGGAAATTAAACAATAGATTGTTATGATGAAATTTAAAAAGAATTATTATTATTAAAAAATTTATAATAATTTGACTATATTTTTGTTTTTTTAATTTCTGGGTTTTCGATGGGATTTCTAGGCTATAGATTTTCAAAATTATTATAAAAATTGATTTTTTGAGTGAAGAACTAAGAATTTTCTTCATTTTAGAAGTTTCGACGATTATTTGAATTTTTCGAATTGTTTTTATACAATTCTAATTTTTAATCAAATTTCTACATCGTTATTTGTGAAAGTAATTTTGGAATTGTTATTTTCTGGATGTAAAATTGTGAATTCATAAAATTTCGAGGATTTAATTTGTTTATTTTAATTTTTAACTCTCTTCGTTATCTCGAATTGATTATAATTTTATTTCTTACTTTTCGCTTTATGCTTTGCCCTAATTTTTACGTTAATTAAAAAAATTCACTCGTTGAATGAGAAGTTGACGATTATGTAAATTTTCCATGTCTAAATTGAGTCGCAAAATCTGGGTAATTGACTCAGCAAGTTGTCAGTGAAATATCGCGTCGTTTTACTGGCTATCTCTCGGTACCGGGTTGCGCATCGCATCGCGGAGGATTCTGGGATAATTCAGTGTGCAACGAGAAATGATGCGGCGCGTGGGTGATGACAATCCACGGCGAAGCTCCGGTCCACACACCGAATAACGCACACGCGAAGCGAGAGGACGGCGAGTGAGATGCGCCGGATATACGCAGCTGACGGACGCGATGGAATAATAATCGCAACGGAAAAGACACAAAGGGACCAAGGAAAGCTTCGCAGATATGCGCCGCCCGGACGTGATATGTTGAATAATAAAAAATACAAAAAATTAAATTGCAACAACATCGCGTCCGCCAGATACGCGTAAGGGATTCTGATATTTTACTCGGTTACGTATCGTTCCCATTAACTTCGTTTATTATCTATTCGAGATCGTTGACCCATTCGATAAACTCGACGACTTCGCAAATTTTCAACATTTTTTAAGTTAAATAAAAAAATTTTTAATGTCGATTTTTAAAATTGATTGTAAATTATTTGTGTCTGATAAGGATTGGTTTTTAATCAAGAAGTGCAATGACATTTTTGAATGGATAAACTCGACGACTTCGCAAATTTTCAACATTTTTTAATTTAAATAAAAATGATTTTAATATCGATTTTTAAAATTGATTGTGAATTATTTGTGTCTGATAAGGATTAATTTTTAATCAAGAAGTGCAATGACATTTTTGAATGGATAAACTCGACGACGTCGCAAATTTTCAACATTTTTTAATTTAAATAACAAATTTTTAAGTATCGATTTTAAAAATTGATTGTAAATTATTTGTGTCTGATAAGAATTGATTTTTAATCAAGAAGTGCAATGACATTTTTAAATGGATTAATATTGCATTCTTGGTTATACAAAAGTTGGAAATGTACGATTAACTCGACGACTTTTCTCAAATTTTCAACATTTTTGAAGTTATGTTAGTACTGGATTTTAACCCTTAGTCGTTATACTTAGCGAGAATCATGGTATAGTTATACTGAGTCCATGGGACCCAGGCGTTTTTAAATTGTTATAAATAATGAAATAACGCATTGAGCGATATGAAAAAAATAGTGAGGAATAATTTGAGCCTTGCAAGCAGTATAACTGGCGACGAGCCACTTGCACTTCGAAAACGAGATCCGTAAATTGTCCGGCACTGAGCAACCGATCGCTTTAAAATTTGGAGGGTACATATAGAATTATGGCATAAAGTGCATGACAGTCTTATTTTTCCAAAGTTTTGTAAAAATTTTTGCAGATTCAGTGACCACCGGAAATTTTTTTCCAAAATTTTGGAAAAATAAGACTGTCATGCACTTTATGCCATAATTCTCTATGTACCCTCCAAATTTTAAGGCGATCGGATGCTCAGTGCTGGACAATTTACGGATCCCGTTTTGGAAGCGCAAGTAGCTCGTCGCCAGTTACACTGCCTCTTAATACAAGGATATTGGTTAGAAATAAAAAATTTAATTTTAAATACGCAACAAAAATTATGCAAAAAGAAACTCGTGAAAAATGACTTTTTTTTACAAAAATTGTTGTAACTCTTGTAATTATTGACAAAAAAAAAATGGTTTTATAATCTGAAACAATGTATTTTGAAATAGACATAGCGGTTTCTGTGGAATTTCAAAAAGTATATTTATTTCATCCAACGCAGGTGTGATTTAGAAGGAAAGAATGAAACGGAAATCCGACTAACGGTCCGATTCAAAATCTACCTTCTCTTTACTGAAGTTGAAGATCCAAACTATCGTTAGATGGCGCCACAAAACAGAATTGATGGATTTTAGTGAACAGTGTTCCAGGTCAAAAAAGGGCCTGGGTTTTCGTGGACCCAATGGAACTATTAAGAATAAGGGTTAAATAAAACTGATTGTACATTATTTTTGTTTAATTGATTTTTAATCAAGAAATTCAATCAAATTTTTCAATAAATTCTTTATTCCTCGTTATAAAAAAAAGCCTGGAAATACGCCGTATTTATAAAATTTGAAGTTTTCATTTCTTTATTCCTTGCGCATTCTTCGGTCTCGAGTGCGAACGAATTATAGAACTAACAAAAATTCCAAATTTCAAAGTAAAAAAGAAAAATTAAACGAAATAAACCACAAAATTCTTCGTTTAAAATAATGTTTAAAGACAGGAAAAGCAAATACCTACTTGAGTAATTTGAGAAGGATTTGCGAAATGCGAGGGCAGAAATGAAAAAGCTGAAAAACACGGACGAGTCTGAACAGTGGCGAGGCAGCACTGTAATGAAACGTACGAAAAGCACTTGACACAGTAACGAGCCTTCTCTCGTTTCAGCTACGTTCGCAAAATTCCTTCTCTCCTCAAAAGGAGTAACCGCTGCGTTCACACACAAAACTCGCGCGCGAGCGAACCTTTCGCGAGTTATTTATAAATATACATAAAATAACGAAGAAGCGAAACAAAAGGCAGGAAGAAAACGAAAGAAAAGAAAAAATATCCGTCGTTTCGAAGAAAAATCGAGGACGTGCGCGAGGCAAAGTAGGCCCGAGACGAAAGTCGCTGATATTCTGGACAATTATCGTCGACCAGACCGACGACGAGTAGTCGCGTGTCTCCGCCAAAACGTGAGATAAATCACGGATGAACCAAAAAAACAAAAAAGAAAACAATTAAATCGATGAAAATTCCACGTTTTTTTTGTTCAAAAACAAACACATAGATTGTGCAATAATTTTCTGTCCTAATTATTCAGATAAAGACAAAAATTATTAGTTACTACCAGTAATAACTTATTAGTTATTAAAAAAATCCAAATATCGTTTTCCAATTTCTCATAATTTCATTTTCGATTAATGGACATTAATTTAATTCTTTCTTCAAATAATGTCAATAATGTTTTTCGTTGTAAATCATTTTTTTGTTCAATTAATTCAAATAATTTATTTTTCGAATCATTTGCTTTCCTTCGTTATCATTGATTGAAGTTTGAATTATTCCCGAGTCGAATGTTTCCGTACAAAGTGAAATTGTTGAAGCGAGATGGGGTGGTCGGGAATGATTTTTTCCATTTTGTTTCAGATCATTTGTTGATAAACAAATAGAGCGAATAGATTTTTTATTCAAAGAGCGACATGGGGTGGTCGGGAATGATTTTTTCCATTTTGTTTCAGATCGTTTGTTGATAAACAAATAGAGCGAATAGATTTTCTTATTCAAAAACAAACACATAGTTTGTACAATAATTTTCTATCCCAAGAATTCAGATAAAAACAAATATTATTAGTTACTAACAACAACAACAAATAATTTTTGTTCCTATCAAGCGAATAGTTTTTTTTTCGAATAATCCAAATATCTTTTTCCAATTTCTCATAATTTCATTTTCAATTAATTAATGGACATAATTTAATTCTTTCTTCAAATAATGCAAATAATGTTTTTCGTTATAAATAATTTTTTTGTTCAATTAATTCGAATAATTTGTTTTTCGAATCGTTCGTTATAATTGATTGAAGTTTGAATTATTCCCGAGTCGAATGTTTCCGTACAAAGTGAAATTGTTGGGGCGAGGTGGGGTGGTCGGGAATGATTTTTTTTCATTTTGTTTCAGATCGTTTGTTGATAAACAAATAGAGCCGATAGGAGTACGAGCGTACAGTCGCATGTAACTCTTGAAATAGCAAAAGGCCTTTCGCTGCAATCGAGTTTCGCCGGGGGCCGTGCGAGCTGCTCCCGATGCCAAGTTCGTACGTGACGCTACGTTCGCAAGCAAGAGAGTCGTTGCACTCTCACGAGAGTTTCGAACCGACGCGCGTTCTTTCACACATTATGTGTATATATATATATATATATATATATATATATATATATATATATATATATACATACACACACACACATATTTATATATATGCGTATATAGAACGTTCGCTGGACTGGAGCAATATACAACGCGTTGTACGCGCGTTACCGCTGGGAATCAAGTTCAATGCGAAGACTGCAGCATGGCAAGAGTCAGAGATGGATTTTGTGAAAAGTTCGATTTTTTTTATCTTTTTTTGCCTCAACAAGACGACGAAACGATCGCGAGATCGGATCTTGGCACTATTTAAAAACGGATCCAGTTTTTACCGTGATTTTTACTAGGAATTCGAAATCGACAACTGTGAACAATTTAGATATTAATTTTGATAAAAATCAAATGGTTCTTGGAACTTTTGATTTGAAAAATTTGAATCGCTGTTTTGAATTTGATCATTTTGAGGTTTATCGACAAATCTGCCATCTTTGATTGCCTAACTTTCGTCAAAGTTGCGTAAACTGTTAGTTAGTCACAGGAGGAAGAAATCGGGATAATCATAAAACACTTGCTATAATTAAATTTCATTAATTCTCCTTCTAGAAATTACTAAATCGCATTCGACTCGGATAAAAATCAATCATAATCCCAAAATTTGTATTTCTCTATCTCCAACAAAATTCAATTAAATTATTCATTCCTCTATCCACAATAATTCTTAGAATATTAAATACTTCCCTTACTTTCACTCCCAGTAAAAAAAAAAAAAAACCTTCCCCACTCCTCAACATGTTTTCAAAATTTTAATTCCAGAAAAAGTGGCCTACGCTCTACCAATCCAGCCCGTCAAAATAATAACTAACAAACTAACAATCCGACCCAGAAAATGAGAAAATAACTGTTTCAAAACTTCTTGGAGTTGCGCGAGGCCGAAAAAGAAGGCAAAATAAATAAATAAAAACTTTCATGCCCTCCCAAGAACCTCAAAGTAAATAAGGTCCGCTCACGGACAACAAAGCCCTTCTGGGTTAAACTAATATAATGCATACGTTATTCCATGAGCACAGAACCATATTACAACCTGTTCCTTCTCGTGTGCCAGCTTTGATAGCTGTGGCCAATGTGCCGAGATGCTTTCACGTTTTCCATACCACCGTGGCACAAAACACTGTACAGTATAATTCCAGGAGTACTATTATACGTATACACTCACACACACACACACACACACACACACACACACACACACACACACACACACACACACACACACACACACACACACACACACATAAATATATACAGTGTACCGGGTTATAGTAAGCTCGCTGCAGCTGGAGAAGCCTGATACGCCTACGCGTACTAACCAAACCCACACACAGCGAACCATACAATATATATTCCACCCTAGCCGGACTTGAACGTTCACGAGTTTTGCTCCGATGACGAGACCTCACGAAGCCAGGAACGGAAAACGACGCTAGGCATGGACCAGTTCGAGTTTCACGTGGAGCACGTACAGCTAAGACCGAGGAAACGAGCAGTGCAGTACCTATACTTACTCGGTTATACGAGCAAGACTGTTAGCTATAGTTTATATATATATATATAGGTAAAACATGTATATAGGTGTATATGTATATGGGGATTCCCACTTATTTTTTTCACAGGGACTACTTCAGATTCCAGTGAAAGTTTGCATATTACATCGTACGAGTTCCAAAATTATTCTGGATTAGATAAAGGTTTTTTCTTTTTTTTTTTTTTTGAGAAAATAAAAGTTTGAATTGAGATTGTTGGAATTTGTTATGGTAAAGAAAATGTGCATAGTTGTATTGTGGTTTTTGATTTTGTTTAATTATGAGACATGTTTGTAAGAGATTGATAGTTTTTGTTGTTGTTAATTTGTCTAATTAACTAATAGTCTAAATAATTAATAGTCTTTTATAAGTATGAAGAAGGGGAAGAAATAATCTAGCGGTTTGAAAAATGTTTAGATCTTGGGGAAACATTTTTTTTTCTTGTAGATTGTATACAAGGCGTACTCGAAGATAAAATAAATCGTGGATCGAAAGGGTCGGACGTAGGTCGGCTTGCGGTGGAAGGTTCTATAGCTATGTATAGGGCGTTCCTTGACGTATCGATAAAAATGGTAAATGGGGATATTCTCGTATCTTCTACATAATTTTTCATACGAAATTAGTACTAGAAAAACGTATATTTAAAAAAATACAGTTTCTAAGATCTAAAAAAAAAGTCTTAAAAGTCTTTTTTTAAAGTTCGTATAAAGTTTCAAAAAAGGGCAGGGCTTTCAATTCTACTCTCATCTTCGCATAATTTTCATATCTCCTCTATAATTTTTCATCCCAAATTAGCACTTTAAATATAAATCTAAAATCTAAAAAAAGTCTTAAATTCCATATAAATTTTCAAAAAAGGGCAGGGCTTTCAATTCTAGTCTCATCTTCGCATAATTTTCATATCTCCTCTATAATTTTTCATCCCAAATTAGCACTTTAAATATAAATCTAAAATCTAAAAAAAAGTCTTAAATTCCATATAAATTTTCAAACAAGGACAGAACATTCAATTCTATCCTCACAGTCGCATTAAACTGATTTTTTAAACACATTCGTCTCAGAAAAAATCAGCAAAATTGATTCTTTTCTTAAATTTTATAAAAAAAAATGTTTTTTTTTTTATAAAAAAATAATCGAATATAAAATTATGTATATTCACGCATATCGAGCTAGCCGATGGTAAAGCTGAGCGAGATCGACCCTCGGCTCTCACTGGCAAGCTTCGCCACCGTAGGAAGTTGTCCCTGTCGTCTAGCCCTCGGTAAATAAAACGAGTGTGACGGCGATAAAGAGTGTGAGTGTGTGCGTATAAAAGCGGGTCTCTCGTATCAACGAGGATGGATTTGGGTCAACGGGCCTCGATTCTCGAGCCCACGAGAAATATTTAGTCGAAGATCGTTCGACTCGACGATATTACGTTCGCACCGTATGTGCCTTTATTTTTAAGGAGGGAGGTCTAGTTGGAAAAGTAAAAAAAGGACTTTTTTCCCATTTTTTTTTGGCCAAACGATAAAATAATTGATAACAAAAGTTCTTCCGTATAAAAGATATATATTTAGTGTAAACATTATAATTTTTTGAAAGAAATATATTTAAAAATAAGCCGTTATATATCAACGGCCGAAAACGCTACAAAAGAAAACAGATTTTGCGGTGATCACTCCCGCGCTGCAACGGATTATCTGAAACCAACAAAACAGGGGAGGGATCTTTAGTTAACGATATAATGCTCCGGTTGAACGAAGGGTTTTGAAAAATTTCCATTTTTCACAAAATGGCGAACGTTGAAAGTCAAAAATGTTGTTTTGACCAAAATTTCACTTACATTTTTGACTATAAAAAAAATAATTGTCCAAAAAAAAAATCCTTCGTTCATCCGGAGGACAACTATATATAGAAAAAGTGATATAAATTTCAACCCGATCGGTAAAGCCGTTCTCGAGTTACAGTGATCCACCGACTACGAAAACATGGTTTCCGAGAAATACGAGTTTAAAGTTTTACCTACTTACTGTGTATGGCTCTAACACAGCTTCCTTCAAATTTATCAATTTCGGTGAGTAATGGTCCGATTTAAATGCAATTAGTCGGAAAATACTCGTGAAATATTGTATTTTTAGAAAATGAAAAAAATATCGATTTTTTGAAAATTTCAACTAGACCTCCCCCGTTAAGCAAGACCAGAAAGGACTTCACAAAAAACACTCATCGGTAAATAAAACTGATCGGAAAATCTCATAATTTAGCATAATTTAATTCCTCGCCCAGGTACAAAAAGTCAAACGATGATCGAAGTCATCACTGTGTAGTTCTTGGTGTAATGTCAAATAGTATGGATGAAATTTTTGATTTTTAAAAATTCGGAGGATGAGCTACTTCATGAAATTCCAGAGTCTTGTTCTAATTCACGTATTTATTTCATTCTCTTCTTCCACATAGGTGACAGTTCTTCGACGATTTCTCTTATTTTCTTGAACGTTTCCACTTCTTTTGAGTTGTTGCACAACACGAAGGAACGAACATTTCGAGGGAACTCTTTCACCTGGATGATCGTTCGGCGTAGAGGCGAATAGTTTCTTCTTGCTTCTCCACGAAGAAGGATTCTTATTTCTATTTTTTCTTGTAGAGACAAAATATTCAACCTGAAGACAATGACAATTATTAAAAGACATTAGAGCAATGTCATCTACGATACTCCGTGCTACACACGTATTCCTATCACCACTTACTAGATTTTTATGACTTCGGATCAAACTTAGTATCGTTTGTTATTAAAAAATTTTGGATATTCAGCATAATTTATTTGATAAAACCGAACAAGCTAGAAAAAAATGTTTTATAGGAAATATTATTATTTTTAGATGTAGAATAAGAATATCAAATAAAAAATATAAGTTTCCATTTGAAAATATGAAGTTGCCCTTCATCCGACCCTTAAAGGACTATTATGGAAAAATGTGCATTGCGCCATTAAATGTGCCCCTTCGTATGAAGAATATTTTATATAAACTATTTTTTCATATTTCTGCTGGCTTCTGTAATAATTGAATGTCTCAGGATAAATGGACTACTCATATATATGTATATATATATATTGAAAAATCAAAAAAAGAGATGGCAAATTTTTGAATCTCGAGAGGTATTAAATAAAACCCATCACATTTTATTGTATGTGTGTGTGTGTATAACTATTCGAACGATATAGATTATAAAATTTTTACTTTCATCACAGCTCGATCAAATATCGAACAGTCGATCACAAATTTCGCATTACATTTAACCGCATTTTATTTTTCCATTGCATTTTATAATTGCTTGTTTATAAAGTATTTAATAAGAGGAATAAAATCGTTATTTTTAATTATATTTTTTCAGTACCATCGAATTTGGATAATTGAGTTGATTTATTGTTATTATTATTATTATTATTATTATTATTATTATTATTATTATTATTATTATTATTGTTGTTGTTGTTGTCGTTGTTGTTGTTGTTGTTATTAGGAAGCTATCAATTTATAATTGTGTGTGTGTGTGTGTGCGTGTGTGTGTGTATGAGTGATTTTATTCAATGAGCCGGCACGCGATGAATATTTGGATCATCGTTAGGATCAAGTGGGCCCACTAAAACCCATCACATTTTATTTAATAGCTCTTGAGATTCAAAAATTTGCCATCTCTTTTTTTGTTCTTCAAAATACAAAACAACAATCGCAGCAATGAAAAGAAAATTCAACGAAAAAAAACAGCTAACAATCATATAAATAAATTTCCATTAGCTATAAACGTGTTAAACAAAAGAACGCTCGAATTGAATAAATAAAATAAATTTAAAAAAAAAACAATTTGCAATAAATAATTTGTTTTGTGTAAAATAGCAAGCGTGAGCCACAAAAGTAAAATCACAATTTTATCTTTTAAAAAAAGAATTCTCGAATTTTCAAAATTTCCAAGAATCCCCCCAAAAAAGAAACAAAGACAAAAAAAGAATACGATCTTCGAAAATAAATGAAATTTCTCTCGATCAAAATCGACAAATCCCGGGACAAGAATAACTTTGAAATTTCAATGGATATCCGGTGGTGCGTTAAAACGAGGGTTTAAACTCGTGAATTAAAAACTCGTAGGATTTGATCAATGAGTCTCGAGTGCGTTTGGCGCGTCTCGAAACAGAAGCTCACTTAAAAACCAGAACCCATAATCTTCTCGCGCGTATGCACAGTGCGTTGTAAAGCGCGTTTACTAGCACATCCATAAGAAAGACAGAAAGAGAAGAAGACAAAAAAAGAATGAAAAGAAAAAAAAAAAAGTTTCACGGACACACAGACGCGAAAGAACGCGTCGAGCTGTAAAAGCCGGCGTGCGACGGTGGTACAAGAGATCGCCGCCCGCCGCGCCCCATTCGCCCTTGCGCACATGCTCACGGATCACGATGGAGGTCTCTAAGCTGCATCCGGCAGAGCCGGTGTTTTTGTCACTCCTTTCCATATCTCATCCTCGAAGACTTCTTCGAGCTATTACCGTAGGGCTTCAACACAATTTTTATACCCAACGAAATTCGATGCCGCAAAACGCTGACTTCCCTTTTGTACACGGAACTTTGCACGTTCGCAATTATTACACGCAACGATACTCTTGATACAAAGGATGCACGCCACAATGAGCAGACTGATCTTTATCGCGTTTGGGGAGTTTAATTTTATTTGGGGGTTAGAAATGAATATTTGGGGTTTTTGTGTTATTGTAAATAAATGATAGATCAAAATTAGGAATCGATAATAATTTAATGGGATTGTTTTCTCTGTGGCAATATTATGGAATTATAATATTATAATATTGATGATTATGATAGTTGTTAATTATATGACAGTTTCGATTTTGCGTTATTATAAACAAATGACAGATCAATATTAGAAAGCGATAATAATTTAATGGGATTGTTTTCTCTGTGGCAATATTATGAAATTATAATATTATAATATTGATAATTATGATAATTGTTAATTATATGGCAGCTTCAGTTTTGCGTTATTATAAACAAATGATAGATTAAAATTAGAAATCGATAATAATTTAATGAGATTTTTTTCTCAATGGCAATATTATGGAATTGTAATATTATAATATTCATAATTATAATAATTATTAATTATATGACAGTTTCGTTTTTGCGTTATTATAAACAAATGATTGATCAATATTAGAAGGCGATAATAATTTAATGGGATTGTTTTCTCTGTGGCAATATTATAGAATTATAATATTATAATATTGATAATTATGATAATTGTTAATTATATGGCAGCTTCAGTTTTGCGTTATTATGAACAAATGATAGATTAAAATTATAAATCAATAATAATTTAATGTGATTTTTTTCTCGGTGGCAATATTATGGAATTATAATTTAAATGATATTTATAATTATGATAATTGTTAATTATATGACAGTTTCGGTTTTGCGTTATTATGAACTAATGATAGATCAAAATTAGAAGGCGATAATAATTTCATGTTTTTTTTTCTCTGTGACTATGGAATTATGTGATTATGGAATTATACTTTAAATTATATTCATAATTATAATAATTATTAATTATATGACATTTTTCTTTTGCGTCATTATAAACAAATGATAGATCAAAATTAGAAATCGATAATAATTTAATGGGATTTTCTTCTCTGTAGCAATATAATAAAATTATAATATTCATAATTACGATAATTGTTAATAATATGACAATTTCGTTTTTGCATCATTATAAACAAACGATAGATAAAAATTATAAATCAACAATAATTTAACGAGATTCTTTTCTCTATGGCAATATTATAAAATTATAATATTATAAAATTGATAATTATGATAATTATTAATTATATAACATGATATTATTTATAAAAAATAATATCATAAATTATAAATGACAACACAATATTATACTTAATATTACAATAATTATATTATCAATACAAATCGTATCCCCCATACAACTATCACTATTTAAAAATATGAAAATAAAAATTATTTTGTCAATCGCTATATCACAGGAATAAAGGTATTCTTAAATGATTAGGAAACTTGGCGATTATTTCGCGAATTGCACGTTGGTGATCGGAATAAAAACTGCGAACCGTGGCAAATCGCGAAGCATAGCGAATGTGGCAACCCGTAACTTATTGTGCCAGGGGGATAAGAAGATTACAGTCAAAAGTAACCTACTTTACTACTTGCAAATATTGAAAAAAAAAATCGATATCTCCGGATATCATTATCTGCGTTTGCACGTTGGGTGCGGTTTTTGCCCAGATAACTTTTCCACCACTGATAATTTCTTAACTATAATAAATCCCCCCCCCCCCCCCCCAAATCTGCAACGTATAGAAACAAAGAAATAACAATTATAATTAATCCCTAAATTTGCATCTCATCTTATCACAATTATCAAACATACCTACTCGATTCAAATTAATTATTTACAAACCCACCTCTCGCAATTACTCCATTTTGTTAAATAAATCCTTAACATACACAAAATAAATTATTAACAAAATAATTATACTTATATTATAATAAATAATAGAAGATAATAAATCTTTCGTTTTCACAAATTTAAATTTCACCCAGGACTATCTTCGAATTAATTACAACCAGAAAAAAAAGAAAACAAATCCAATAATGTATTTAAAAAATTAAATTATTAATTTTTTAAATATATTAAATAATAAACTTAGGATTACAATCGAGCGGTACGCATAGAGAACGAATCGGATAATCTTCGTGATAACGATGATCGCTCGGTGATAAAGACGCTTGCGAAGCTCGTTAACAAGCGAGTAATATCCAATTACGTGTTAAGACATAAGTACATATCGTCTATAGCAGCTATATGTAATGCAATAATGATCGTGCATCGACTCTTCGTACGATAACTACATATATGTTTATATATAAATGTACACACACACACACACACACACACATAAATATATATATATATATATATAATTTCCAAGAATATATATGCATGTGTGTGTAAATTCATAGGCGTATATCCATATATATATGCATTTCTAAGAAAGCGATGAGCCGGCTCCGTACGCGCTTCTTTAATTCCGGTTTATGGTTTGACTGCGCACGCATCCGAAACGTTTCATGAATATGGCCGTTTCACTTTTCGCGCACGCCAAACGAACATCGTCGCTCGACGACTACCGAGCTCGTCGGTGCATCCAACGGGACACATTTTTATCCAATATGTATAACACGTAAAGAGCTTTCTAACGATCGTTCGCAATGGAAATAATACGATATTCGTGAAAATCTATCATTTAAAAGGTAGTTCTATCGTTGGGTGGGGGGATTAAAATTTTATTCCCGTTTTTTCTCATATTGAAAGTGGACCAAGCGTTAAAGTTCATTGAGAAAAGTTGTTGCAAATCGACTAAAGAACAACATAGTCAAAATTCAAATTGATCCTACGGAAAGTTTTTTTGTTATATAATAAACAAAATCATGAATTTTTGTTTTCATAAGATTTGTTATAAAAACTAGCCGAAGCTTCTTTGATGTCGTATAAAAATGTATGCAAAATTTCAACAGGCTTCATCGACCGAATGATCGAGATACGAATTGTATAATGTTGCGATATTTAACACGGGCTCTTATGGGAGATTGCGAAAAGTGACGATTTTCAAGAATAAATATCGTGATTTTTGAGTCGATAAAGGCCCCTGAAATTTTACACACATTATACATATGACATCAAAGAACGTTTCTGCAAGTTTTCAGTGAAATCTAACGGAAACGCTGTAACGATAGGACTACCTTAAGGAATAAAACGTTCAATTAGGGACGAGCACGTTGCAGAAAACACGAGTTTTATAAAAAAAAAAAAAAAAAAAAAGAAGTATAAAAGAAGGTTATGGAAAGTTATCGGTTGATTGTATGAATTGTTATCGTTATTACTGTTGTTTTATGCTTTTAAAATTGTAAGTTTAATTCGGAGAATGTTTACGATGATTTTGTATGTTTAAAGTTTGGTCGTAAAAAATGTAAAAGAAAAATAATAATGGAAAGAAAGTAATTAAATAATTCTGAAATATTTAACCTCACTTTGATCATCGAGAGAGCCATGCTATTGTTAAATTATATAGGACATTATTCGTGAAGCAAGCGGAAAGAATGTAACTGCTGTTACATTTTTTGTTGTTGTGACGAAAAATCAACTTTCTTTCTTTAACTCGTCGTTTACGAGCTGTATAAAAATAAACGAAACAAAATGTGACTTAAGAATGAGTTTAATAACATTTTTTCCTTAGGCCTTAAACGATATTTTCAATTTATAGCATAAATTTCGAGATAATAAGAAATATTTGAAAAGTTTTTAAAACGTGGCGGATTCTACGTAGAATGCCCCATATAATAGCAGAAACTAAATTTTTCACTTTGATGACTGTGAAAACATTCACGAACGATATTTTCAATTTATAGAACAAATTGCAAGATAATAAGAAATATTTGAAAAGTTTTTAAAACGTGGCGCCATCTACATAGAATGCCGCATATAATAGCAGAACTAATGTTTTCACTTTGATGACTGTGAAAACATTCACGAACGATATTTTCAATTTATAAAACGAATTGCAAGATAATAAGAAATATTTGAAAAGTTTGTAAAACGTGGCGCCATCTACATAGAATGCCCCATATAATAGCAGAAACTAATGTTTTCACTTTGATGACTGTGAAAACATTCACGAACGATATTTTCAATTTATAGAACGAATTGCAAGATAATAAGAAATATTTGAAAAGTTTTTAAAACGTGGCGCCATCTACATAGAATGCCCCATATAATAGCAGAAACTAATGTTTTCACTTTGATGACTGTGAAAACATTCACGAACGATATTTTCAATTTATAGAACGAATTGCAAGATAATAAGAAATATTTGAAAAGTTTTTAAAACCTGGCGCCATCTACATAGAATGCCCCATATAATAGCAGAAACTAAGTTTTTCACTTTGATGACTGTGAAAACATTCACGAACGACATTTTCAATTTATAGAACAAATTGCAAGATTATTAGAAATATTTGAAAAGTTTTTAAAACGTGGCGCCATCTACATAGAATGCCCCATATAATAGCAGAACTAATGTTTTCACTTTGATGACTGTAAAAATATTCACGAACGATATTTTCAATTTATAGAACGAATTGCAAGATAATAAGAAATATTTGAAAAGTTTTTAAAACGTGGCGTCTCTACATAGAATGCCCCATATAATAGCAGAAACAAATTTTTTCACTTTGATGACTGTAAAAACGACCGGAATCGCAATTGCGCGCGTACGCATCGATAAGAACGTCACGAATTACGGATTAAAAAAATTGTCGATGTCGACATTAAACATAAAATCGAAGTCACTCACCAAAAAATTCTTCCCAGCTAACCGAGCCATCGGAGTCGACAGAGCCGGCGGCCGCAGCATCCGCGTCTCCGGCCTCGCTTCCCATTATTTTCACGATGAAAATAAACCACAAAACGACGAGCTAGTGTATCACGCTAGACGTATCCGTTTACCGTACAGCGAGTACGTCAGTTCGATTCTCGATGTTTTCTCGCACAGCATCGTATTTCACTATTGTTTGTTTGTTTTTATTATCGTACGTTCGTTGTTTTCGTTATCACAAATCCTAACTCGACGTAGCTATTTTAAACGCCGTGTCGTTAAAATCTCGATCACGTTGAAATTATCTCCGGGAGATTCGGTTAAGCAAGAAGGTCGTTATTGTTTTCTTTTTATGTTCACGATTGTAACAACGACGCGACGATCACCGACAAAATATCACAACGCGCCACCACGAGGTCGCGTGACAGACTGAGGACCGACCCACGAGTGTGCAGAAGACTGTAGAGGCATCGGCCGAACGCTGAACCCCGCAACGTTTGGCGAGACGCGCACGGACACGGACGTAATCAGCCGGGACCCTCCGCCGTAAAACGACGCTCGCTCTCGTCTGCTATGTACATCTCGCATATGTATATACATTCATATACATGTTACGCTTCTCCGAGCATATGTATATACGTATATATATGACGATACGTATAACCTAACTACGCGCATACGATGGCGAGAGCCACAGAAAACTCTTCAATGCAACGTCTGTCCTCGTCAGATTCCCCTTGACGCCGTCCTTCCCACTCGCGCGGCAATGTGGATCGCGTTACGGCGCTCTTTTTTCATTATGTAACCCCCACCCCTTCCACAGACGTTCTCAAACGATCCTTGTCAAGAGATTTTATTTAGTATCGCAAAAGACTCGATGAGCCAGACGTTAAAACGGTTGGAAAGGATTTTAAGCAGAATCGTGAGAAAACCGTTGTTCTTTTTGACGGCTACTGGTGTTTGTAAATGCATAGTTTGTAAAATATATATGTTGTACCGTATTGGCGAGACACCGGGCGGCTGTCATGCGAATTACGCTGGGCTAATATTTATCGCGCCTAAATATGTAAACCTCTCATACGCATGTGCAAATTTGTGCATTCTTTTAAAGTCACGGGTCAGCAAGGTTTGTTTTTTTTTCATAAAATAAAAAAAAAATACGAAAAATTAAATATAGTTTAAATAATGCAATATTTGCGATTCTAAATATTAGCGCGTTTTTAGGCCTGGGCTGTGCTGGGGTTATGAGCGTTGATAATGAATTCCGTGTTTTAATTACACGGCCACCAACGGTGATGTAAAGTTTTACGCGTAATAATTAATGATATAAGCACCGCATGGAAACTTGACCGTGTTACTCACCTGAAGGTGGGAGAAATGTACATGTGTTTGAAAAGAATTAAAAAGGCAAGCACTACTACTAGCAAACATTTCGCTGACACTGTCGCCCTCGATCGCAAAACGGGCGAACTATCTTGACAACCATCAGTCGGTAAAGCAGGGATCGCGAGTAGATACTTATCTTCGTACAACACAATTCAGGGTAACATAATTCAAACCTACACTTATAAAACTGTTCTTATCAAACTTCAAATCAATTCTTCATTTTTATTAGAATACACTTTTGGGGGGGTAGACATTTAAAAAACCCCTTTAAAAAAACTACGCACATCTGTTGAATACTATGGTGTATATTTAATATTCTTTTGTTCTATGTTTCGTTTTAACAAATAATAATACGTGGGGGAAAAACCATAAAATAAAAAAATATTAACACATCATGATTAATTAGGATCATAGATCATAACGATTCGGTTTTTGTAATCTATTATCATTTCGTACTTCGTCCTGCATGAAAAAACAAATCAGGTATATTCGTATTACTGAGGATAATAGAAAATTAATTATTATAACACCGAAAAAGAACGTAGCAATCAACACTTCGATACTGTTCGATGTGGATGTTTCAAAATAACCACATAGTATTTACATCAATTTATTTACGAGCTTATTTCATTATGATCCAAAGTGGATTAAATGTGTTCACCATTTCGGTACAATTAGCCTAAGAATTTCGTGTATATAGATTCGAGTTTAACGCTTCTCTTTCTCCCCTCCCCCTCTCTCTCTCTCTCCCCCGCCCTCCCTCTCTATACACTTTACTTTTTATGACTCTATTAAGTGAGAGCGCAAAGTCATTATGCCTCGATAACGTTAATATTACATATATAATTGGATCAGAATTAACGCAATTTGTGTTGATTATTGTAATCACTATTTCGGCCCTCTAATCCATAAAATCGAATCTTTACAAAAATCCTTAAAAAATATCACCGCAAAAAAGCATAGTTTACGAGACAATTACTATATTGTTCTGTTGGTTCGGTTAAATATGACCGTCGATTGGATTGATCGTTTAAACCAAGCATATTATAGTTATATCGCGTATACCTACTACCGAAAGTTTCTTAATCAAATATTCATTACGAATGACCATTCTGGCTGGTTTTTACAGACGATCTTTTTAAATTCACCTTCGACCCCTCAAAGTTTACACATATGTATATATGTGTAAACTATATATATATATATATATTCATAGTACTTAGAACATGGAAGTCGATGATCTAGTACATACTGTCATCAAGTTAATTGTATATCCGTTGTCCGCACGGAGATAACTATTTCGAGATATTCGCGTGTCATGTATACGCGTACATGGAGCGACGAAAAAAAAACGGATGACAAAACAGTCTTACGAAAATTGGCGAGACGAGGGGCATGTCCGGCTTTCTTTTTTTTTTACTTAGAAATTAGGCAATTATCCTTTTACAGGAACGTCAAAAATGTTCTATTCTATGTCTTTCGTTTGTCTCCGTATTAAATAAAAATTGTAAGATTCTTATCAGTTTATATATACGAATAGATCTATGACATGAAAGAGGATTGATCGTGAAATCTGCTAACGGCTAATACGATACGAATGGAGACAAACTCAACCTCGTGAATTGCAAATGATATTACAAAGGCTTATCTAGTGGAGCGCCTTCCTTTTTTTTTGCGTTCCTCTGCCAGATGCCAAATCAGTCGGATCCCTTCGAACTTGCGAGTCGTTGCCGAGACCTGATGAAATGGGATTAGTCATTTTTTTTAAATTGCTTTATTCCTCATTCACCATGCACCAGCAAAATGAAAATTAATTAACTTACGCTTCAAGTGGGCCACACGGGATCGTGTCAGACGTGGTATTGATGCGTTAGATGGAGAATTAGTAACTTGATTCAACGATTGCAGAGATTTTTTTCTCAACTGTGCTACTTCCTCCATCGCTGGCGTCATCCATTTCGGCTTTGACTCGTTGCTTGAATAAAATTGAAAAATGTACACTTTCGTAAATCGACATTAAGCACACAAAGCATATTCAATAGTGCGTCGACTAATAAAACCGTCATTACAGATTTAAAGAAAAAACAAATTAAAAATCATCTTTCTTCCTCACGATTTTAGTTCACAAATTTGCATTTTGTCTTGTCATTCGTTTTATCTTATTGATAAAAGAATCTTTATGAACAAGAAGAAATCAAGCATAAAGGATGTTCACGTTCCAATGTATACTTTGATTTCCATCTATCCAATCAACTTTCACCAAAACGAGTATCATATATTCTCATCTATTGAGATGTTTTGTTACAAAGATTATTATAACAACATCTCCTTCTCTCTTAGAATTCAAAACCAGACATCACTGTTCACTACTATAGGTGATTCAAAAGATAAAAGGCAAAAATCTTTAACTTAGCGTTAAGTTCGATTTTTCTATCGATAATATTTTGAATTTTCATAATATTGTCACGATATTTCACATATACAACCACAAGCAAGTTCAATTGGGTGGGGATGTAAATACATCGCCATAACTATTGTTGACAATATACACTGTGTTACTATTGTAACAGAAATTTGTTACGAAATTACATTAGGCCTAGTCGAAACAGATTTGTAACAATGATGGTCACGAAAAATGATTAATAAGCCACTCAAACAAAAAAATGTATAAATGTGTTTGATTTCTTTTTTTTCTGATGACCTGCGTCGTGAGCAATTGTTTATTTATTTTCCCATTTGCTTAATGAACGACCTCGAAAACTGTGAGAAAGTGGATGGTTTACAAAATACGCGACTTCCTCTTAATTTTTATGAAATCCAACTATTAGATCGAGAATATTTAATTTTCTTCCTCCCAACACTGTCGCGTTTAGCTTAATTTCTAAACGTTTTTAACATTCACTTACTCGATAGGTTTTATCTTTCTGAAGATGCCGGCTTGTCGATCCTTCATGCGGCGTATAACATTAAGCATTGCGTAAGTTGGGAGAGAAGGTGGTGGCGGCGAAGGTGGTGGTGTGAGAGGTGGTGAAAGTGGCTGATGGCTCTCTTTTGCAAATTTGTCCGGATGACGTGCCAATACCTCCTCCCAGCTGAATTCCGTTTTATCCATGGGAGCTGGTGTGTTTCTCGTTATTCTTCCCTAAACATTAAAATCGGTATAACATATGGATGTGCCCGTACGTAAAAGGGGAATGAATGAAAATTGAATCATACCTCGCCATTGACCGGCTTGCAAGGACGCCTTTCTCTTAAGTAGGGCATTTTGAATGGTTGTAAGGACGAGATATTTTCATCGGCCACGCGTTTTCCATTCAATGACGAAGCCATGTTTTCCTCCACATATCCACCATGGCGAAATAAATTTCGCAGGTAAGTGTAATTTGGTCTCGTCTCGAAGTCCAATGTTGCTATATACTTCATGTAGGTCGTAATAGCAGCTAGAGAGAAAATAAAACCGTGTTCCAAAATTCACCAGACACAAGCGAATGAAGTAAATAACTTGCGGCTTAAAAGCTTGAACTTACCAGGAGGTTTTTTCTTTCGAGGAAAGCATTCCCGCATAAACAACGGAATGTCAGAGAGCAAAATTTCTTTTTGGGCATGAACCTCTTCAGGATTACTAGATGGTGCCATACCACCACTCTCCTGCTCCCATGGCAATCGACCACAAAGCCATTGTAATAAATTGTATCCTAAAGTTTCCATGTCGCCTCTCCTTGAGTGAGCTGTGAGAAAACAAATCGTAGAGGAAAATTAAGATTGTAAAGAATACAAGAGCATGAGAAAACCAAGAGTTTGGAGAAAATTGTATAAGTTCCATGAATTTCTTTGTATCAATTACAAAATTTCTACCCCATTCTGCCATTAACTTAGTATACGAGTAAATTGATGAACTCACTGCCGTCGTGAGCATCCCGTGACGTAAATTCCAGGGTTCCCTCGTGCGCTCGTCTGCCGTCGTGAACGAAAGGTTTGTGAGTACCGTCTCGTCTACGAAAGCGATAAGCGAGTCCATAATCGACCAAATATGCTCGTAAATTTCCCGTAACGGAATTGTTTTCGGTCGCCTCTAACGTTATATTGGAACCCTTGACATCTGCATGAGCATACCCACGGCTATGAATATACTCGAGAGCATCCAACTGCAAAAAAACAGACACCAAAGAAATCAATTGAAATTTAAAGCAATTCAAAATTGTGAGCGAAAAATATAAATAAAACACTGTTTACCATCTGAATGGCAAGACTGTTGACAATTTTTGTAGGAAGCTTTCTATTGTGTGACAAAAATAATTTGCCAACGTCAGTCCCGTATCGAGGAATGACAAGAAACCTGTAATGCTCTCCTTGATAAACATGGGAGCCTGAACCCTCGTACGTGGGTACACCAACACGTTCTATTCCTTGTGACTCGCACCAATCGTCGACTATGGAAACAATGGAAAAAACAATGGCAATCTGATTTTTTACACCAACATACATCAATAAGAGATGTAAAAAATTGTTCACGTACTCATATTCTTTCTGGCTGCCCTTATGTAAAAATTCATTTCCACAAAAAGCGGCCCATTGTTGTGTGGTTCGATTTTAATAACATATTCCGCAGTTTCATCGACAGCCTTGTGAAGATCATTGGATGCTGAAATAAGTATCAAAATTGATTACGGTCAAACTTCTTGTTTTTGTTTAGTAACAAAAATGTCAAAAGCAGGAATTACTGATCACCTAAATATATGTCGCCAAATCCGCCACATCCAATTGGATCGCCCAGTCTCCATTGCTTCTGAGTAATATCGGTGAGAATTTCGCCATTTGGCAAACGCGTCGGTAATCTACAACCGAATGCTGCGACTCGTTTCATCAGTACCTCCTCTACTCTTCGGGGTGCCATAGTCGCTATTCGCCCATAAACACTGGACAAAGATCATAATTTGTTTATCGAACTCAGAAAAAGAGGGAAAAAATATGCGTCACATAAAGAAAGCACAGCACTAAGAAAGATTGAATTAAAAAATCAAAAGCTTTCAAGTTTCACTTCTGAGAAGACTATCACTACGAAAATTTGAATTAAAAGTAATTTTTTTGTCAATAATGTTGATAAACAAAGGTATGTTTTGTTTCCACACACTGACAATTGAAATCGAACTAAGATGGCTTCAAATACATGCGTGTATACATATATCAAAATCTACACTATGGAAAACCTCTCCAACCGTGTTATCATCGAAATTAGCGAATTTTCCGAGGCCCTCGTATAAAACCAAAAACAAAAAATGATTGCATCTAACGTTAAATAGAAGCACAGCTCAAGTACAAGTGCAGAAGCTAACCAGCGATCGAAAAAAAAACATCATAGCCAGCAAATTACTGCGATCGGCCACAAGATTTACAGCTAATCCACAAACATTTAACATATATTTACTAAATGTACTCACTACTGCGAAAGCTACTCAAGCTTTGCAAATATCTGTCATATATCACATAATGAAAGTTCGCTGTACATAAACGAAATAGAAATAAAAACGTCGTTAATTAAGTATAACCATACAAATAAAAAGATATATAGTACATTGGATATATTACGAAAACATATGGTTATTATGTTTCTCGATGTAGGACGATAACGTACGAGCTCACACTTAATTATTCCACAACACTATTTCCACTACGAGATTCACTTGTTCGCCGAACGAAATGTTATTACAATTTTTCTGTCCAATTCGGCACTGCCATTTTATCACATTTTGACCGTTGGTATATAAACCCACAAACGAATGAAATGAATGCTGAATATCGTGTAGATGGCGCAAGTTACCACCGCTTTCCTTCAATACAAAAATTGAATAGTGAGAAGCTAGTCACTTTCGTATGATAATGGTTCTGGAGTACTTCATGTCGTTTAATCTCAAAATGTTCATTATTAAAATCTAATTAAGACTTTAACAGTTCATATACAAAGCTAGAATAGTTGTCGATTCGGTTCTACTCTACCTCGCCGAAGGATTCTTCCGACAATGTCGTATAAATGTTGATATTTACATCGTTATTTTTCGACAAAAATTAAATGAAGCCAATTTGAATAACCCTATATAGTGAACAAATGTGGTTAGATAAAAATTATTGTGGCTAAGCGGTTTTTTCGATTTTGTGGTGTCGTTGTACGAAGTATAAATTATGCAACCCTTGATTATCGAATGGCAAAATTCAAGGGTTCAAGTTAATATAGTTTTGCAAAGCCAAAAAACTCAATATGATATATTCGCGCCCCACTCTTTCCCTTCTACAAGTTCGCTAATTGCTAACGTCATAGAGACTCGCACGCTCCAACACACGTCAAACGCGGAATGGGTGCCGCTAAGGCGGTAGACAGCTGTTGCGTCGCGATCGCTGGACTATTCGGACTTATTTGTGTGCATTTCATCGAATGACCGCTTTATTCAGCGTTTTCGTCTATGACTCATTTAGGTATTTGGTGCAATAACCATGAGTCGAAAATGCTGTGGTCCGATCTGTACCATAGTCGTATGTAATGTTTTTGAACTTGCTTCGGCGGTATCCCATCATTTTTGACACTTCCTGATATAACGTGAAGTTGCCAACAAGTATCTGCTACCAAGTTGAAGCAGCGATTCGGAGGGAGATTAATTAATCAACGCTCGACAAAAGTTGAAACCTCACAAGGATACGGTATAATAATTCTGATATTCGTGTTACGCGGCAAATTTCCGTTTCCGTAACTTCCAATTGAAGTCTTTTTGACGCCGAGAGTAAACATTTTTTCCTCAAACAGACTTTAATTGGAAGTTACGGAAACGGAAATTTGCCACGTAACACGAATATCACGATTGTAATGTCGTGTCGTTTGAAGGTTTGAACCACCGCCGCCGCATTCGCCATCTATATGTCTACGATAGCTTGCGGCCAACTTCACGTGGGTACAAAATAGTTCCGCGTTTGCCCGCTCAGATGGCGCTGAACCAATTCTCAAAGTTTCAACTTTTGTCGAGCGTTGTTAATTCCCCTCCTAATATCTGCACGGGAAAGAACTGTGAAAGTGGAGTTCCATGTACGAGCGACTTACCAAGTTAACATTTTCAAATATTATAGAATATTTACCGTTTTTTGCTTGTATAAAATTCGTTCGTAACATAATATCGGTCATAGTGTCATTAAGTTAAGAAATCCGTGTGTTCGGCGCGTCTTCGCAAAAGCTAAATCAAGGATCATTCACGATACCCGTCGCTCCGGAAATTTCTTAGACGTACGATCGATCAACTTCGAACATTTAGCCGAACCGTAACGCTCGACGTGTAATCGACCTGACTGATGATGATGGTACGTGTCATCGGAATTTTAATCGTACGGTAACAGGTTAAAATTCATTTCATTTAACACAAAAAAATAAAGTAAAAGTGTATTCGCGGTTCAGTATGGACGATCGCAGCGCTCGCGGCGCCAATGGACATTTGGTGAACAACACGCGTCGCCATTTTAGTTTAGTTTTCAAGACATGCAGGTTAACGCTTGTTAGAGTTTCGTTAGTGTTTTCAAATGTCGTTGACTTCTTACGAATCTTCGTTTAAAACTGTGTATTGCTATACAAGAACAGTTATACCCGTATAGTAAGAAACAAGCTTCGAATAATAACCGTCAGGAAATCTGGGAATTTATTGATATAAGTATCAAGTGATTCATCGATGTTATGCACAATGTTTGCGCGCAATTACAAAGCCAATAGGACGATTTTCAACGATCGGGTGAAATCTTGATCGGAAGTGCTTTATAACTCATGTTCCGTATATCATCATTCAGCCAAAGAACAATTTGTGAAAGTGTAGAAGCTACGAGATTGCATCTCGTTAAACATACTTGTCGACATCATGACACAAGTGAGGAAAACAAACTACGAAGGATCGGAGTTCCATGTACATACGACCTACTCACCAAGTGATGAATAATAAAAAATTTCTTTACTCTATATTGTACATCGTTTTTTGTGTACATAAAACTTTAATCGTAACACAACGTCGGTAATATCGACGTTAGGTTAGAAAATTCCCATGTACGACTCATTTCTGGGAAAGCCGCGTTAAACAGCCCGCGGTTTCCCCCTCCATACATTTTGTGACTAACCTCTACTGTCATGCGGACACTAACGTTACTTGAGTTGCTGCTTCGACTTGATCCGACTTTCTCAGCGTGCGACGCATTGACAGAAGCCGCGTTCGCGCGACTAGTCGAAGTATCACGAGGTCGTGGCCCCCGTCGCAAATACATTTCGTTCTGTCCTTATATGGTGATTTCCTTCACAAGCTATATCAGTTTGAGATATTATGGTGCGAGTGATCAAGCAAGAAACTTACGACAATGTCGTACGTGAAAATATCGAAGAATTTGAGATGTCAGCTGAGGAGGCGATCGAAGATGCGATCAAGCAATTCGAGGCACAAGTATACGACTTATAAATACAATATATTCTTATTTTTATTGTCGTTGTTGCTATTTAATAGTTAAATGTCACAATTAGTGATAGCTTTAATCTCACATGAATTCGCAATGGAACATTGTTTATTTCTAATGAATAAACTATTGGAAATATGGACATGACTGAGAAGGTTCATTTTGCCATGCAATAATATTCATGTTTATATTCCTAATATTGTATTATATATGTTCATTTTTCACTGAAAAATTACTGTTGAGGTGACAATATCGTAGCAGTACTAGAAATCGATACATGACCTAGATGAGAGGTCAGGAATCAGTTATTACCGTGCCAAGAATTTAAGAAATATACACTAGTCACCGAGTATTCATACAAATCATTCCATTTAAACTTTAGTTCTTTGGCTCGAGCAATGATTAAATATTGTTAGAAATCGCTAGTAGATTTGGTTTGTTTTAGATTTGAGATCTGTTCCTACTTACTTTCTGACTTAAACGTGTCAATATACAGTCATTGAATACACTTTGTAAAAATGTGTGAACCGATGTTCGTTGTATTCTCTTGGTACACATCAAACTAGGCATTGTCCGGTGTTGACGATATCTACCTAATTGAGGTGCAGTCGCTAATTGTGACATTCATATTGTATTAGACATTGCAATTTTCGATAATAAATTGCAGAATTGTATTCTTTTCTTAATCTCTAGGGCATCGATCTCACCAATATTATTAAAGATTTGGCCCTAGACGACAAGGAGGATGTTACTCTAACATCTCTCGCAGCAATAAGAAAATCGATGGACAGCGAGGACTACAACGGTATTACTCATGTACTCGACAAACTGAGACACGAATTGGACAAGGACATAGCTCGTCGAGTTTACGCTGGCAAACAGGGAGCTTACAAGGTTCTCATAGACCTGACGAGACGGTGTCAAAACGATGTGTATATTCTAAAATCGTGTCTGAGAACGTTGACGTCTCTGATGTCAGGAAATCCTGATTTGTTGGATAGTAATGGCGTCGAACTGCAGATGGAGTGAGATTTTTTATTGAATTCATTATGAAAATTGTGAATCTTCGTTGTTGGAGTAAGAAAACGATTTGTTTTTAAGAATTCTAGATCTTCGACATGATGTACAAGTCGTTCAATTGTTGCTGCGATGGATTAAAGAATGCTGCCTCAAGCACGAATTGAACAGGCAGAATATCTTCAATGCTGGTATTCTTCCCAAGCTCAAGAGCATATTGACTCATGAGAACGTTACAGGCTCGGAATTGAGAGATGCCTGTGCAGTGATGAGAACTCTCGTTCTCGACGATGATCTCAGGCACGAGTTTGGTAAAGCTCACGAACATGCGACTCACCTTGCGAGAGATTGTCTGGATGTTCTCACCGCATTGCTGCCTAGTATGTCATTTTTCTTTGAAGTAAAATTTCTTGCCTACTCTCGTGCAGTGTCCCAAAGTAAAATACTTTCTGATGCTGCAAGCTCGACTATCCGATATTTTTGAATGCTCACAAACATTTCTAACTTTTGAAAAAACTATATTGATGTAACGACTTGAGTGAATACTGAAGAGATGAAACGAATTTTCTATCTTTTTTTGTATTTACGATATCGTTATTTTTTTGTACAACATTAATTGAATTGTATGAGTTCAAAAATGTTCGAATGTATCGAAAATGAGAGATTCGCTCGTAATTTCATTATTTCCTCTGATTTACAGAATTTAAAGAGGATAAATCGGTTGTCGGAGATCTGATGCTGACTCTGGCTTCTCTTATTGTTAGAAACGAATTTTGTCAGAGCGTACACGACGCAGGTGGCTTACAATTTATACTCGACGTTATGATCGATCATCCAGATTCAGAGAAACTCAATTGGCAATCTCTGAAATTGCTCAAAGCTCTGGCTGGTAACGACAGTGTTAAGTCTCACATCGTTACGTCGGGCAGCGTTCCATTGATCGTCTCGGCGATCAGCAGATTCAAAGTTCGTAAACAAATGTTCATAAAGCATAAATCTTACAAATGCAAAGTGCCACAAGATAAAAATAAAATACAAAAAAAAACAATAATTATGATAAACGTTGTAAAATACATAGAAACATTATGAAAAACTTTCAGAGTTCCGAAACGATAGTGGCCGCAGGTTTTGGGTGCATATCAGCTCTTACGCTAAAGAGTCCTGCAAACGCCGGAGTTTTTTACGACTGCGGTGCACCAGCTGTGATGGTCGATGCTATGAAACAATTTCCGAAAAGCTCGCAGGTTCTAAAACAAGCTTCATGGGCAGTGAGAAATATGTCTGTGAGAAATCAGTCGGAGTCACGAGCTTTCGTGTCTCATGGAATCGAGAGTATTTTGACCGATGCTCTTAAAACCCACGATTCTTTGATCGAGGCCGATTTAAAAGCCGCCCTGCGAGACCTTGGCTTGAAGGTCGATCTAAAAGAACAGTGGTCCGGAAAGGGAGTCAAGATGAGAAATGATTGAGGGTTCGAAAAATAATTTTCGTTAATTTTATTCTCACAAAGAAGTGGCAATTTGCAGAACAAAGACTCAAGCCGAAAGTATTGCCTGAATAATCGAATGGGATATCAAATGAAAGACAAAACTAATATGTGCTTAAAATAAATATTCTATATTACGTTCGTAAATTAAAAATGTTCGCTTTAATATCAATTTTCTATTTATAACAAGACATTTATGATTGATGGTATACGAGTCGGAGTTTGCTTTTTATACAATAAAATTGATCTACGCTAATCCCGATCGATTGTTTTTCTCGTTAAGTGTTTAGTCGGATGAGTGCTTATCGGGATAAATCATTATATTATAAAATCGTGGAGATTTTTTTTTTCACCAAGAAACTTGACATGCGTAAAGAAAGAACTTCTCGAGCTTTTGGGTATGAAGAATTTTAAAAATATATATAAAAAAAAATCAAAAGTACCCGATGTAATACTAATTATGCGAAAGGTTCTTTCGATTTTTCAAAAAAATGACTAAAACCCACGGATTAAATTCTCCCAGAAGTATCTTCGTCACACCAGATTTCATGATTTCGTTGCATTGAGCGAATGTTTGCTGGAGTGACGAAATCTTGCGCCCGCTTTTTTTGGGTTTCTTTTTCTTCGAGTTTCCACGAAACTCTGAAATGAGCTCGTACCTAATTTTCGACTCATTCGCGACATTTGCAACACGAGTGCTTGTAATATTTAATTCTGCATAATCCAGTCTTTACGACCAAATTGCAGTTGGGATATTTGTCGACGCAGTCACCGGTCGTGTGCACTTCTGCGAACAAAAATTTTGTGTTAACATTCGCTGTACATAAAAAATCATTGTTTGCCAATTATTTGCTACAGAATAATTAATTTCTGAATATTGTTCGTGGATGATTTATTTTAGGATTTACTGTGTTAATATTCTGCTTCAGAAAACTTCATGACCCTGCTAGTTATTATCACATAAATGATAAAGTGTCTTCTCTTTTGAAAAAACAATGATATTGTTTTCAAGCCGAAAAGTAAAAATTAACCTGGTAAATTAATTAGAAGATTTGTTCAAATTCTGCCAAACATATTAGGGACAAGATTATAAAATAGTTTGCAAACATTCGTGACAAGGACAAGAGCAAAGTACTTTGTAAACACTTGAAAAATCCCTTGACATAATTTATGAAACAACACAAAATTATTCGATTAATTACTAGAAAATACTTTAAACATAACATTTATTAAAATGCAAGAGGAGAATTCACGTTTTCCACTTACTTTTCGGGACTTTGCTCGGCAGCGGACTAGACTTTACTCTGCAAGCTTCCAAATTACAACGCTGTGTCTCCGCAGGTTTTTTGTTTTGGGCACAGGTCGTGGTTATCGCCTTGTCGAAAATACAACGAACCGTACGGTTCTGAATGCCACCTCCGCATTTCTGCGAGCACTGAGAGAAAAATTAAAAGAATTCACATCGATTTTCTCAAACTAAAAATTGATTAATTAAACAAACAAAAAGTAATGTTTTAAATCGCTTACCTCGTTCCAATCGGACACGAACCATTCGGGGCAGGCGGGCATTTCGCATTTCTGCACAAACTCCGGTTTTGTCAAGAAACAATATCGATCGGAAACTATTCGTGACTCGCCTTCGATTCTCTTTACACAGACAACATCGCGTTGTTGTTCTCCCTTGCCGCAGATTGCTGTACACTGTGCGGAAAGGAAAACAATAATATTTTTCCACTATCTTATAAGCACCTGAGGATCGATATATTATCCGATGAAATACCGACCGGAGACCAAGGTCCTGTAAACCATTCGGCAGTGTTGCATAAAGTTCCATTGGCAACGCAAGATCTTTGAGTTTCCGGTCTTTGCTTGGATTCGCAAGATAATTCGTTCGTATGGCTGCAGGCCAGTTTTCGTGTCTCGTGACCACTTCCGCACTTCGCCGAGCACTGAAGAATCAAATTTCAGCCTTCTGAGATACAGTTTATACTTTCAATTTGATTATTTTTAAACTTTTGAAAGTAAAAACGATTTTTTTTTGCATTTGTTTTTTCATCTCATCTTACGTTTTTCAGGGAATAAATTGGTCTCAATGAAGTTATAGAATTACGTACCTGCGACGACCACTCGGAATACATCCAAACGGCATCCGGACGCTCGTACTTCCGGTCGCAGGATAGAATCTCGCAGAATCTTGCGGTATCGGGCTTGTCCACGATCGAACATGCCACTCCACTTGTTATACAAGTAACGGTTCGAGTTTCCAAACCTCGGCCGCACGTTGTGGAACACTGTAGCCAAAATTAAAGATTGTTGTTTCAAATGGAAATGATGATAGCTAACTTTCGTCATAACTATACACAGCCAATATTAGAGGTCACAAAATTGTGCAAAGTCAAGCATAATTTCTTAATAAATGTCGCCAAGACAAATAAAAATCTATTTTACGCCGGAATAATTATTGAAAGTTCTTTTTGAATTTCCAACAATTGTTACAAATGTAGATAAAAATCCATTTGTCTCAGCAACAATTATTGCTGACTACTTTAAAAACGCTTGACGTTTGATGGTTTGAGAATCTTGTAAAATCATTTATTTATTTTTTTAAAGAACGATTTATTCGGAAATGAGAATTAGGAACGAACCATCGGTATGAATTTTAGGAAACTAAACGTACCGACAAATAAAAATCTTTCTTACGCCGGCATAATTATTGAAAGGTTTTTTTGAATTTCCAACAATTGTTACAAATGTAGATAAAAATCCATTTGCCTCAGCAACAATTATTGCTGACTACTTTAAAAACGCTTGACGTTTGATGGTTTGAGAATCTTGTAAAATCATTTATTTATTTTTCTAAAGAAAGATTTATTCGGAAATGATAATTAGGAACGAACCATCGGTAGCAATTTTAGGAAACTAAACGTACCGACAAATAAAAATCTTTCTTACGCCGGAATAATTATTGAAAGTTCTTTTTGAATTTCCAACAGTTGTTACAAATGTAGATAAAAATATATTTGTCTCAGCAACAATTATTGCAGACTACTTTAAAAACGCTTGACGTTTGATGGTTTGAGAATCTTGTAAAATCATTTATTTATTTTTCTAAAGAACAATTTATTGGGAAATGAAAATTAGGAACGAACCATCGCTATCAATTTTAAAAAACTAAACGTACCGACAAATAAAAATCTATTTTACGCCGGAATAATTATTGAAAGTTCTTTTTGAATTTCCAACAATTGTTACAAATGTAGATAAAAATCCATTTCTCTCAGCAACAATTATTGCTGACTACTTTAAAAACGCTTGATGATTTGAGAATCTTGTAAAATCATTTATTTATTTTTCTAAAGAACGATTTATTCGGAAATGAAAATTAGGAACGAACCATCGTTATCAATTGAAGGAAACTAAACGTACCGAACTCCATTGGCCAGTGTCCCATCTTGGTGGTTCGTGCTGCGTATGCATTCGTCTAACTTCCGGGCTCGATGAATTCGAACAAGCCGGCTTCGTGCAACTTTCCACCGTTCTCAGATCCGGCGGTTGTACGCAAGCACCCGCGGCGACCCGCATCGTTAATTTCGCATTTAATTCCTGAACGCACTCGAGCTTACGCGTTCGCGTACCCTTTCCACATGTTACCGAGCACTCGCTCCAAGAATCGGCCCGCCATCTGATATTTTGAGAATTGGAAGAATGATAGAGAGATAAAAAACAAATTCGTAACAAATCACTCTGTGATCTTTCGAATGAAAAATAAAATAACTACAATCATCTTGAGAAGTAAATACTAAATAAGAATCGAATTGAAAGTTGTTCTCAATTATTCAAAGAACAAAAAACTACTTTTTTTTGTCTGATATTCTTGCGATATATCGGCGTGTTATGTTGCCATTAAAATCAATTAACTTGTTCCAATTTATATTTGATTGATTCGAGGATTCTTCAACTTCTTACCTCGCGGCACAAGGTCGATCGTTGCAACGCAAAGGTGGCGGAGTACGCGGTTTCTCCAGATTTCGACATCTTCGTTCGTTCGCTACTTTTCCTCTCGGCTGACGTACGCACTTCATTATCGCACTCTGCAAGCCTCAAATACAACGCGAACGCGTCTCCGTACAATTGCGTGATAAAAATATCTTCGGCTTAATTCTTACGATATTATTAGTACGTTCATAATAGAAAAAAAGGAGAAAAAGAAAGAGAAACAAATAACGTCATCAAAAGAGTCACCGAGTTTAATTATCTCGTGGAGCTGTCAATCTAAATTTGGTGGAATCAGCGAATAAATCATGCAATTAGAACACTCGACATTCCACCGAGTTTCGTTGGACGAGGTCACGAATCATGAGAGAAAAACCGACGAGAGGAAGAGAGATGAAAAAAAGAAGCGTGAATGAACGTTTTGACGTCTCTTCGTCTTGAATTAAACGCCTCTTTTTTCTCGTTCTTTCGTACATTTCTCCTAGTCAATTTTTTTTTATACAAGCTTTAATCCGTCGTTACTGACGACAGAGCCATTTTCTCTGTTTAACTCGAGACAAGTGAGCAATTTGAACGAATATTTTGTCTTGAAGCGAAGATGAAGTTTGTAAATCTCACTTGAAGAACTTCGCGTTTATGTGTTTCGTCTCGTTATTTACGTTAAGGGGGTATAAACCTAGCGGGGATCAAAAAACGATTTTGTTAAACGTTTTCTTAAAGTTTTAGGTTTGAAGAAAGTCGGATTTAATTTTGAGGTCTGAATTCTAAACAATCGAATCGAATTTTGATTTTTGGTTGAGCTCCTCAAGTAAGAATCAATTCTTTTTTCGTCCAAACAAACTACACAGAGTGCTTGCGGAATCGGAAATTTGCCGTAGATTACGAATATGACATTTTGAAATCGATTTTTTCACAATGTGCTAGTCAAAAGATGAAAAAACCTTAAAAAAAATGGTTTTTCGAATTTTTAACTGACTAATTTTAAAAAATCGGGAATAAAAATACTAGATTCGTATTCTGCAGGAAATTTCCGTTCCGTGATCAGCCGCTTTTTTTCAATTTTGATGAAAAACAATTTTGACCATTCCGACCGATTTCAATTTTTCTAATTCCGAAAATTGATAATATTATATCGATAATTAAAAAATGTACCTCCTCCGCATGTTTTCGAACAAGACGTTAAGCCGATCATTTTCCAAGCGAACTTTTTCCGTCCCTTTTTGCCATTTTTCGTCTCCGGCACGCTCGATTTTGGCGCATCTCCAGCCATCACAGTCGTTGGTGAATATTTCATGTCCTCCTTCTTCCTCTTCCGCTTTCGCAAATCGACCTCGACGCCATTGCCTTGTCCTGGCAATGATTCGCGACTTTTGTCCGGCCTAAACAATTTTTCATTCACAAATACAATTAATTCATCCGTAAAATCAATCAATCAATTATTCCAAAAATGGGATTGCATGAAAAATCGATACCCAAAAAAATAAAAACGAATTTTACCCAAAATAGGACGAAAAATTGAAAAAATAATTATAAAAAAAATGAAAAAAGAACATTGGAAATGATCGATCGTACGAAAATTTGTAATTAAAAATATATTTACACCGCCGGATTCGAGGCCGGAACAACTCTCGTATCGGTATCGGGAATCTCGTTGCCACGATCGTTCGAGCCTGAAATATTTCCGTCCGTTTTGCGTTCATTAATTGCATCGGTACAGTGAGATAGAGAGAGGGAACAAAAAATTTCACAATTTGCAAGCCTTTATCGACTCTGTTGTAAATAATCGTTGATCGTAATACCGATAACTCGGAGGGGTGGAGCGATCATTGCACCGTCGTCCGGTTCTTCCGTCAACGGTAACATGTATTTGTATAGAACACCCGGATTGAGCTCGTGGTAGGAGATCTGTCGGGGTCAAATGGTACAATTAGCATCGGGCTGTCCCCAGTCAATCGCGTTATGCGTTACGAGAGGCACGCGAGCTTAATCGAATAGTGCAGCACTATGCGACGCTATATATAGAATATCATAGCACATACGTTTCTCACAATTTTTCAATTAAAACGTTGAAATTTTATTTTACGATAAAATCATGAAAGTTATGAATTGATTTAAAAAGTTGTCGTAAATAATCGTTAAAAAATATAATTATTACCAAGAAATTATGAGAATTGTGTTTTATGATTTGAAAATCGTTTTGCAAAGAGATTGGGTAAATTATAAATTAATTTTCTTAAATTATAATGAATCATTGAAAAATATTTAACGCAAAAAATTACGAAAATAAAGAATTATTTTGAAAAATTGTGACGACTCATTTTGTAACAAAAATCTGAGTTATCGATTTTTCGGATAAAACTAAAAATGCACACAAATCTTGAATTTCTCTATTTGTCATAGAGTCGAAAGGGATAAAAGTTTCCAAAATATCTCACTTTTTACGACTACAAAACAAGATACCAAAATCGCAAACGAACAAACCAAAATTTAGCCCTAGCTCCAAGGAATTATGATACACGATTTTCACATATTTATAACAAAATAAAATATTTGTATTTTATCAACATTACGAGAAACAATTTGAAAAATAATTAATAAGGATCCAAAAAAATTCTTAAATTACAAAAAGTCTATTTTTTTATATTTTGAACAATAATTATTCGTAATCTCATTAAATAAAAACAAAAACATTCATTACAAACTCGATCTAACAAGGACATAGCCTACCTCTAGTTTGAGAGATTCGTCGAGTGGTCCAGAAGCGAGAATGCTCTCCATTCGCGTTCTATCGCCCCTCTGATAAGTTATACTCGTGCCAGCAGCTTTATAAGTCCCACTGGGACTCACCGACCATGGACCATTCAGAATGTAACTTCCATTTTCCGCCCTCAGAGCTATAAAAAATGACCCATATAATCCAGATCGTTATTAACAATTTTAATAAAAACATTCCTTAATTGATTTGATTAAATTTTTATAAAAATTTAATAAAAATAATTATCGAAAAATCGAAAAATAATTATCGATGGATAATTATTTTTTTTATAAAAATTTAATAAAATAATCTGTAAAGAGAAATAAGACACGTGATTTAATTATTATTGTTTATGATTAGGGATGCCTAATCATAACAATAATAATTAAATCACGTGTCTTATTTCTCTTTACAGATGACCAAAAATTGTTGGATGGAATGATTGTTTACCCAAATAATTGCCACTCGATCGTAATTCGGATATATTTAGCGACATCGCTCCTCTGGGTATCGAAGTTACAGGTTGATGACCTTTCGGCATAATCGGCTCCATGAAAATGCCCTCGTAGAGCTTGCAACCTTTTCCTACACCACCGCAAATGCCACATGTATCTCGTATAGCTCCGGAACCAACGACACCATCGCAACCAACCGACTACAATATAACAAACAAGTGAAAAAAGAAAATTATTTTAGTAAACAAAATTTTCATACAATTTTTTTTATCATTTTTCTTTTGTTTATTGTCTTCAAATCGTAAACTTACTCTACATTGTCCACCCACGCAAAGCCATTGCTCTGTTTTATCGATCGATATTCCTGTGCTGTGTCCCCGAACATTGGGACCGTCGCAGGGTGTCCCGTCGATCACAGCGGGCTCCAGAGTCGCGTAAAATCTTTGTCCAACCGCTCGACAATTCAGGGCACAGGGATTTGGAGCTGTGAATTTGTCAATTTATTTTTCATTTTTTTAAAGTCTTTTCGTTTCTTGATAAACCGTCGATTATTGCAAATTAGAAAATTGTTAAGTTTGAGAATTTATTAAAAAATTAGATTCTTTTCTTTTGATTTTTATTGTCTTTTTACAAATTTTTTAATTGTTTTTCATTTCACTCACCGTTGAGAAAAGGCACCCACAAGTAACTCTGGCCCTTGTAGATTCTATTGTTGTACCTTGCGCATTGTTCGGCTCTCGGATCGGTTGGGAAATCGTTACAATCCTTGAAAAAATCAAACGCTCGACACTGTCAATAAAATTCGTGAATATGCACACAACTTGGATGAAGAACGTGACGTGAGGAAATTCATACCTGGGTATTGCAAATGTGATATCGCCTGTAAGTACCGATGCAAATAGGTTTTGCCGAGCTGGTTGTATTTCTGGATTCTAATATGGGAACACTTCGTTTCCTCAGGGCTCCTCTAAAACCAAAAATGTTTAACTCGATTGTCAGAGAATTTCAATTTACAATTTTTTTTTTAATTGTCGATATATTTATAAATATTAATATAAAGTTTAAGATTTAAAAAAAACTGTACAAATTTAAATTAGTACATTGTTTCCTCATAGAAGCTTTACGTGGGATAATAGAAACTTTTAGAACAAGAACGTTGTGAATAATTTTTGAACAATAAACAAATTTTGGATTTTTTAGAAAGTTTGATTAATCCGCCATGAAAAATTCCAACTCACAAAACTCCAATTTCCTTTCTTCGGAACAAACTATATTTGTCGATACATATTTGCCTCGAACAGAATTTATCTTGCACAAAATAAATCGTGAAAACTTATAAATTGTTATTCAACGAAAAAAGAGTAATTGCAATTAAAATGATTTTTAGTAATTGATAAAAAAAAATGAATGTAAACAAAAAGAAATTGAATTCATCTTTATTAAACGAATATATTTTATAGGAGTGTTGATTTTTAAGTTATAGGCAATTATCGCGAAATCGAGCTTGACGATGATGAAAAATGGACCCAGTTATACGTTTCTCACTCACGTAATTTATCGGCTCAACGGCCACACCGGGCGATTACTGGCATTGCTATAGCTTAGTCTCAAGCACGGTATCCACATACGTAACGTACAGATATACGCTATATTATTAAGTGGCTCCGGACTAATCTGCACTCTCGTTCGTACTCCTCGAAGCACTCGGTGCATATACGCGTGCATTGCGTTTTACGAGAAAGAAAAAAAAGAACTTGCGAAGCGTCTTATTCCCTATTTTTCTCTCTCGAGGCTCCATCGAAGCGCGAAAAAACTTGCGCTCGAAGAAATATCTGGGCGCGCGAAGTATCGCCTGGCGCCTAACTCATTAAACCATATATACAGTTGAGACGTAATAATTTTTTTTTTCACATCGTCTACCAAGATCGCGTCTAGTTTCGCACGAACGTTCGATCAATCACGCTCGAGAGAGGTCTTGTTCTCGTTGTCTGGATCGAGAAATACATTCCTCGAGTTCGTAGACGCAAAAAAAAAAGGGAATTCAAAACGGAGTTTCTCATCGTTTTGAAAATTTTGCAATTTTAAATCATTTTGTTATAATTTAGAGAATTTTGGGATTCTTGAGAGTTGTTCGAAAATTATTCTGTTTGGGCTTTTGAGATAAAAATGTTTTTGCAATTTTCTTTTTTTTAATTTTGATAAAATTCTTTTGAAGGGTTTATTATATGATTTTGTTTTCTTCTTTACTGACTGGAGTATACGTGTATTATTCGAAGTTTATTCATTAAGGGCTTTTAAGATAAAAATGTTATTAAATTTTTACAATTTTCTCTTTTAAATTTTTGATAAAATTCTTTTGAAGGTTTTTTTTATATGATTTTGTTTTCTTTTTTATTAACTGGCGTATATGTATGTTATTCGAAGTTTATTCATTAAAGGCGTTTTAGATAAAAATGTTATTACATTTTTACAATTTTCTTTTTTAAATTGCTGATAAAATTCTTTTGGAGGTTTTTTTATATAATCTTTTTTCTTTTTTACTGACTGAGGTATACGTGTATTATTCGAAGTTCATCCATTAAGGGCTGTTGAGATAAAAATGTTATTACATTTTTACAATTTCCTTTTTTTAATTTTTGATAAAATTCTTTTGAAGATTTTTTTTATATGATTTTATTTTCTTTTTTATTGACTGGCGTATATGTACGTTATTCGAAGTTTATTCATTAAGGGATTTTAAGATAAAAATGTTATTACATTTTTACAATTTACTTTTTTTAATTTTTGATAAAATTCTTTGACGGTTTTGTTATGATTTTGTTTTCTTTTTATTGACTGGGGTATAAGTGTGTTATTCAAAGTTTATTCATTAAGGGCTGTTGAGATAAAAATGTTATTACATTTTTACAATTTCCTTTTTTTAATTTTTGATAAAATTCTTTTGAAGATTTTTTTTATATGATTTATTTTCTTTTTTACTGACTAGGGTATAGGTATGAAGAATTATTTTACCGAGCCAAAACACATTCTCGTGCCTGCGACTGGACTCCAGTACCGCATGATCTTGAACATTCGCTCCATGAGCTCCAGGGACCCCAGCTACCTCTCACGCGATTTTCACTACCAATTCCATACTGGGTTCTCTCCTGTAGCATGTGATAGACCTAGAGGAATAACGAAAGAAAATCCGAATATAAATTAAAGCTCATATCTTTATTTACTAATTTTTAAAGGTATACAAACGATTCTTTATTAATACTTTTAAAAATGTTTGCACCCTGATGATTTTCTGACAAAAAAGAAATTAAGAAAAAAACATCACCAAAAAATTGTAACCTTTTCAATTGTTCGTTTGAGCAATTAAAATGACAAAAAATCGGCAAATTTGAAAAATTTACTAGCAACTATTTCATGATGAAACTTCATACTCGTATTTTTTATTTTGCAATACAAATTAATTAATATTGTATTTTATTGAAACTTAAAATAATTATCTAAATAATTAATTGAATTATTTAGACGAATTATTATTGTTATTATTATTATTATATTGAAAACTAATATTACAAAACAATTTTTCAGAATATTTTCAATAATGTTGATTAATTTTAAATTACCTCTATTGGATATTTGTCCGGCAGATAAGAGTGAACGCAGCCAACGCTCGTGAATACAATGAGCAATGCGATCAGGCACCTTAAATCAGATTTATTTCATTGGATTAATTGCCGGGTTAGGAAAGTCTTCGAGTTCAAAGAAGATCGTTTCGCCAGAGTCCAACTACATAATGGGTTAGAATCGAGTAACGAAGTTTAGTCGTAGCACATACAAGGCGTTCTTCGTGACGTCAGTTATTTTTTTCATCCAACTATTCAGATATTCCTGAAATTTTGCAAATTGCAATAAACCTTGAAAATACGCTGTAAAAATATTTCAACAAATTTTCCTTCCATCCATTCCAGTATTTAATTTTTCAATATCCATAAAGCAGAAAGAGAACATCTAATCTTAAAAAAAATTTTAATAGATTTATACAAATTTTATAGATTTAATTTTAATAAAGAAAAAAAGGACATCTATGTTAAAAAATTCAATTACTTTTTTCTTTATGGATGTTAAAAAATAAAAAAAAATAAATTAAGAAAAAAAAGAACATCTAATCTTAAAAAAATTTTAATAGATTTATACAAATTTTATAGATTTAATTTTAATAAAGAAAAAAAAGAACATCTATGTTAAAATATTTAATTAATTTTTTCTTATTGGATGTTTAAAAACAAAAAAAATAAATTAAGAAAAAAAAGAACATCTAATCTTAAAAAAAATTTTAATAAATTTATACAAATTGTATAGATTTAATTTTAATAAAGAAAAAAAAGAACATCTATGTTAAAAAATTCAATTACTTTTTTCTTTATGGATGTTAAAAAATTAAAAAAACTAAATCAAGAAAAAAAAGAACATCTAATCTTAAAAAAAATGTTAATAAATTTATACAAATTATATAGATTTAATTTTAATAAAGAAAAGAGAGAACATCTATGTTAAAGAATTCAATTACTTTTTTCTTTATGGATGTTAAAAAATTAAAAAAACTAAATCAAGAAAAAAAAGAACATCTAATCTTAAAAAAGATTTTTAAATTAGATATTCTTTTTTTTCTTCATCGTGAAATTCCCAAAGAATAATTTCACGAGTAATCTCTCGTAGATCGAATAGAGAAGGACGAATTACAGCAAAACGTTTATCGAGTGAGAAGATATTTCAATAAAATTTCCCTCCATCCAGTTTCGAATTAAAATTTTTCAATATCCATAAACAAAAAAAAAGAACATCAAGTCTTAAAAAAATATTCAAAAAATTCCCAAACAGCAGGAATCTGAGAATGAATCAAACCGAAGAGATTGTGACGCCTCTCGGTATTTCGATATTTGCTTTTTTCTATTCTTTTTTATTAGCTTTTTTCAAACCATCGAAAAAAAAGTGTTTGCGCAAATGCCTCTATTTAGTTGGCGAATGTACAACGTTAAGTAAACTGTGCCACTATAAAAGCCACCAATAACGTTTCACTCGTTGCGCTCTTTCTTGGAAAGCTTAATTAATCATTGAGTGGCAGCTTGGGAGATGAGAGCGCGCACGCGGCTTCTCTCTCTGTCTCTCTCTCTCGCTCTCCCTCTCGCACACTCGTCGAACCGCGAGCAATATCGCCCCCACCCCTTCCACCGACCACGACAATTTGCACGATGAATAGAAGAAAATTAAGTCGAACGGCATAATATGCGCTATACAACATTATGCGGTCGATCGTTTGGCACAAACGAGCGTGTTCGCCGACTCGATAGATTCGAGACCGACGAAGACCGGTCATCGAAAAGGCGTATCTCGAATCAATTTTTTTCTCTCTTTACTTTTTGTTCCCACGTACTCATACGCGATCTGTTCCAATTTCTAGACGTTCATTGATTCGTCCGACGAGTACGTTATTATTCAACAACTCGGTCAAGACATTTTAACAGGAATTACCAAGTTGTGTACATTGTGTTATCGTTATCTTAAAAAAAAGGGGCAAATTTAAATTCGAATGTAACTCATCAGTCGTGTTGTGGGAAAGGAGAATTATGAGTTGAAGTAATATACTTTTATTGTTAGTTGTAAACGAAATTAATAAGACGTTATTAATAAGAATTACGAAGATTAATTGTGGTCTTTGTAGTTTTATTTAATCGAGGGGAGATCATAATTGACATAGATTTTTATTTCGGAATGAGAATGGGGGTACAATAATTTATCAATTTATTTAATTCAGTTTTTGTAAAATTTTGGAATTATTAATTTATATTATTTTTCTGTATATTTAAAATTTCGAAAGAGTAAAACATACTGGAATTGTAATATTTATTTATTTAAATAAATAAATATTACAATTCCAAAAATTCCGTTAAATAAAAAAATTAGCGAATGAACAATTAGTTGTTCATTCGTTAATTTTTTTATTTAATTAATTATTTTCTTATTTATTCATTTGCTTACTCATTTATTCAAAATTTTGGTAGAGTATCGTTAATTTTTGTTTCCATTTCATTAAATTCCCACTCACTAATATTTCCATCAATTTTCTAAATTTGTTATCGTAACACTAATACATTGTCTTATCATATAATTAATTTTTATCTTAATCCAATCTCTTATATAAAACCCTCATTGAAACAACGTACTTATATTTTCCAGCAAAATTTATTATTTATTATATTTATTAATTTATTATTATTCAAATATTACAATAATAATTATAAATTTATTACTTATTATTATTTAAATATTATTTACGTTTTCGAGTAAAATTAACTAAAACACAAACCAAAAAAAAATGTCTGAAATTCCTTCTCTAATACAAAGATAAACCACCTACAATACAAAAAAATCGCAACTATTCGATAAAATTGTTATCTCCCCAAGAACTAAAGAAAAACGATAATAAGCTCGAGGCTCGAGGAATCAGGAAGAAGAAATTCGGGGTCATGCTTCGTTCATCGTTACGAACGCGATCGCATTCCTTTGATTTAGCTTAATCCTCGTATGAACTATATAAACCATGGTGCATTGTTTGCCCAATCTCCTCATAAGGCGGATAGTTGGACGTTTCTCGATAGTGAAGAAGTCGTTACGGTTCGTAGATGTTTCATAACCGTTATTAGAAAGAGAATATATATATATATATATATCTATCATCGGCATTGGTTCAAACCAAGAGAGAGTGAGAGAGAAAGAGAAAAAGAGAGAAAGATCGGTAAAAAATTAAATTGCCTCCGCGGGATATTTTGCCGATATAATGCCAAGTGCACACAGAGAGATAGATACAGGCTCCCTCGATAATGGGGAGTGACGCGAATCGCGCGTTCACTTCGTCCCGGCCAACGCAAACTTATCCCCAAGCTCCGATACGAACGTAATTTTCTCGTTAACTCTCGTTACGTCTTCCTCATTTTATATATCGCTATATAGATTTATGATTCGCGTGTGTGTATTCGTGTTCGGGAATATATCGACGCGCGCCATTGATCGGCTTCGCCAGATTCGCGTTATATATGTGTATAGAAGGAGATAGAGAGAGAGAGAGAGAGAGAAAGAGAGAGAGAGAGAAATGGAGAGAGGGAGAGAGAGAGGGAGAGCTAGTATGTGTAGAGAGTATTATATATATTATCCTCGCATGAACTCCTCTCGCGATTCACTTAGGACGTATATGCACCACCCCGATGAACGATAAAATAGCATAGCCGCGAGCAGAGGCGAAGCCCCCGGCATCGCTAATTAATAATCGACATTCTATACGGCTACCGAAGGCATTTAACGAGCCAGCTCGTGTACTTTCTATTATATATAGGGAGAGATAGAGAGAGAGAGAGAGAGATAGCGAGAGTGAGAGAGAGAGAGAGAGGGAGGGAGAGAGAGAGAGGTATGTACATATGAAGTTAGTATAAAACTAACTGAACATGCCCCATTTCAATTTTCAAGTGCGTGTGGTTGAACGAGACCCTCTTTCTTATTTCTATCTTTCCCTCTCGCTCTCTATTTCTCTGGATAACATCGTTCGGTCTTGAACTTGTTATTATCGAGTCGTATGATAAAAATTGAATATGCAAAAGAATTATTATAAAAACGATCACGTTGATTTGAATTTGTAGTTTCCAAACGATTTTTGGTTTGGACGAAATGTTGCAATTTTTATGACAATTGTGCGCGAGGAAACAATAAAACGATCGTGTCCTTAGGAAAATTCTTTATAATTTTCAGGGATTCAATATCAATTATACGAAGTTTGATTTTTTTTTTAAATAACAGTAAAAATCGTTTTCTGTCTCAGGAGGAAAATCGTTTATTCAATTTTTCCATTAGTTGTTTTCTTCAATAAAAAAAATCAAATTTCCAAATTCTTTCGACATTTTTTTATCTTTTTTCCATTTTTTTATAATTCAATACGTTGTTTATTTCCATTCTAACATTCCTGCGAGTATTTTGAAATTTTGCAAATTATTTAACGACATTTTAATATCTGCTCCTTTTTACTTATTTCTCATCGATCATATCGATACGGTAAATAAACAATGAAAAGTAAGTGAAAAATAAAAATGCAATTTTCTCTTTCCAGGAAGAAAAAAAAATTCTCACTTTTATATTCCAGGTTTGTCAGGACGATTATAAATATTGAAAGGGGACCTACCGGTGTTCGATTGTGGAGCGAGTATTTCGTGTACGTTGTCTCGGTATTAAAAGGATCCAAGGGGAGCAGAGGCAAAACGAGGGCTAGATGATCGTGAAATATGATGCACGCACGAAAAAGCGAGTATTGTCTCTCCCGTGAGTGCGCATACAGCGTACCGGTGCATGTACGTGGCGAGTGTTCTTCGATTTTTATTTTCTTTTTTTTTTTATAGTTTTTTTTTTTATACCCTTTCGATCGATGTGCATCGGTAACGCGACCAGAGCACCGCGAGTGGAGAGACCCCACGGCACGTCGCCCACGGACAATGGGGGCGTGAGGCTCCAATAGCCCTCTAATGATACCAGAACACCTATATATACAATCTCGTCCTCTCGGCGACTCGATTCCTCCTCCTTTTGTTTCTCACCCATCTCTCGCGTAAATACACACCTAACTATATGTATATAAATATATAAAACGTTCTAAACATAAATCGTTATTAAATAACATTAATAAAATATAGGAATTTAATTGATAAATTATACATTTATGTATAATTTGAATTAATTGATATATGAAGTATAATTTGAATTTAAATGATATATTGATATAAAATAAAATATTGTATCTCATGTGCATTGAAATATGTATATAAATCATTGTAAACAAAAATGGTTGGGAGATAATATGAATAACATAGAGTAATTTAATTCATAAATGTACATTTATGTATATTTGAATTGAACTGTTGCATTTATTTAAAATAAAATATTATTTTTTTATTATTTTAAAACGATGTTTTTTTGGGATAATAGTTATCAATACAAATAAAATTTTAGAAAATAAATATTGAATAAGTGCACGTACAATTCGATCGAACAATTTTTAACTGATAAATCGACACATGTTGCTCGAATCGTTTTATAAACAACTATCGGTAAATAATAATGAAATTTTTGTATTTATTTTTCGAGGATAGTTGCATCTTCGATTTGCAGAATTGAAAAATATTGGATGGACAGGAAAGACGATGTACGACCATTCAGAATTATAGTTCCTGATCGAGGCGAGGAACTTTCTCATTAATTCAATGTATTACACACATACGTACATATATACAGGGTGAATTTCATAAGGTGGTCACAGGCTTTAATTTAAGGTAGATGGAATCATTACAAACAAAATTTGCAAATATACATTAGCGATATTTTTAATAGTTTACGAGATATAGAATTTTCAAGTTGGGCCAATCAGACCGCGTCGAGAAGCATTGGAGCCGCCCACTTCCCACCTTAGTAGCCAATGTCCGAGAAATAAAAATGACTGCGTAATAATATAATAAATAAAATTGACTGCTCTGAATTTTGCAACCCCAAATGCAACACCCTACACTTTACTATCTCTACGGCTACGGCGGGAGTGGGCGGCTCCAACCCTTCTCGGCACGCTCTGATTGGACCAACTTAAAAAATTGATATCTCCTAAACTATTAAAAATATCGCTAATGTATATTTGCAACTTTTGTTTGTAATGATCCCATCTAGCTTAAAATATAGCCTGCTACACCTTATGAAATTCACCCTGTATATAAGAGTTCTAACGCTCGTTCGCTGTTCAGGAACGCGTATGCACTATTTCTCTTATTGCCGAGCAAATGAGAGATATCGTATAGTTGTAATACCAGACACGTGTAGAGAACGAGCTTTCCGACTCCGTTCAACGTCCTTACAGACTCTTGTCCATCGTTTCTCTCCCTCTCTCACTGTCCCTCTTTCTTTCTCTCTCTCTCTCTTTCGCCATTTCATTCGTTTCAATAACACAGATCTCTTATCGCGCATCTACACATTATTACGTTCGATCGAATCGGAGACGGATAGCAATTTTATTCAGTAATGTGTGACATACACGCTAATCGATCGATAACGACCAACTACCGTTAACGTCATACGCTCGGTCAGTTTGACTCGCTATCAAAAAAATTATTCACATTTTTTCGCAATGTTTCTTTGATTCGCTACAATTATTTTTTCCAATCTCCATAATTCAATTTGACAATGTTAAAAGAAAAAAAAACAAAAATTTGTATAGTCTCGTTCACATTTTTGATTAATTTGTATATCATTTTTCATATTTTTTTTCCGGTCACCCCGTTGCAATGATTTTTTCTCAATTTTATTAAGCGTAATAATGTGTAATATTATTTTCATTCTAAAATTCATTTTGTCGAACTGAAAATTCACGTAAAGAAACAAACAACCAATATTTGGCGAGTAACAACGAATCATGAATCAAAACATTTTACTCCCCGCTCGATGGATATGTACCACTGGCGTTTAATATCCAAACTAATACAGGGTTTAAAAAAAACAACAACAAAAACTGCATATACATGTATAGAAGATGCACATATAAAAGTGCATCGTAAGTGTGCATAGGAATAAATGTCAAATGGGCGTGCGACAATTTTCCAACGACCAAGAGAGACCTCGCAGTGGGGGGGCTACGTATCGAACGTATGAAAAGAAATATCTTGGTGCATCACGGTGCCAAGAATGATCGACAATGGAATTCTTGATTCTTAGCCAGGCGGACCGTGTAATAATATCGGCGGCATTCGATTCTCGATTATTCGATTTCTCATTCGATTCTTATAATACACGATATCTTATGTATATATATGTATATATATCTTGCATCCTGCACAGTCATGTAGGTCTTTGCTTTTTTTCTCTTAATTTTTTTTTCTTATTTCTCGATATTACAATTTATCATCCCGACCCATCCGTACTCCTTCTCTCATTTCCTCCCTCCCACCCTCTCTCTCTCTCTCTCTCTCTCTCTCTCTCTCTCTCTCTCTCTCTCTCTCTCTCCCTCTCTTTCTTTCTTTCTCTGACCTCCCCTCCCCCCCTTGTTTCTATATGGAAGAATTGCATTCGTACAGCAGTTTTGTTTACGACCACCTCGAGTATTTTTACGAATACATATTTTATTTTTTATAATTAAACGTTATTTTTTTCATATTTAAAAAATTATTTTTTTTTCCTACGATACGTCGATGTGGAAATTATCACAGGGTTTGAATCCTCGTGGTAGGTCTCCAGGCGTCTGTACATCTATTTCTCGGCGGAGGGGACTTTCGGATATTGGGTTTCTCGCGAAAGAACGATAGAACGGTGTCTCTATATAGATATAGAACACGAATGCACGAGACCATTATCGCTTCTCTCTTTCTCTCTCACTATGTATATACGAAGCCGAGAGGTCCAGGATAAAGATACACGCAAAGCTCGCAGGCCCAGGATAAGGATACACATAAGGCCCAGTCGTGCGTGCGTTCAACAAGACCCTACGTTATTCCATTGTCGACCAATACGAGTCTTTCGTTATAGATTTTATTCAAATATATATACCTATATTTGAAGAAAATATAAATATAAATAAATATATAAATATTATAATATTATTAATTATTAATTGTATATTAATAAATTACATCATATTAAATATAATATGATATAATAATAATTACTATAATATATAATATATAATAGCGAGAAACGGGAGGCTTGTAACCCTAAGGGGAAGCAATAAAGAATTACATACATATAATATATAATATAATATAATTATATCATATTTTATTATTATATTACATATTATAAATTATATAAGTTATATCATAATATAATAATATAATCCATTATTATATTATATATATAATATGATATAATATTATAATATATGATAATATAATAATAATAATATTATAATATATGATGATATAATATTATAATAATATAATACATTATTATATTATAATATTATATCATCACACAATATTATGATATATGATATAATAATATAATATAATTATATCATATTATATTATTATATTATATATTATAAATTATATCATAACATAATAAATAATATAATAATATAATATATTATTATATTATAATATTATATCATCATATAATATTATGATATATAATATAATAATAAAATATGATATAATTTGTTAATATTATATATGATAATAATATAAATATTACTATAATGCAATTAGAATATTATTATATTCTATTATTATATTATATATTATATATGTTATATTATATTAATAAATATAAGTATATGAATATATGTCGTCACAAACGTGCAAACGAGATTCAGAAAATAGAAGAGAAATAACATCGTTTCCTTTTTTCTTTTTTGATGTTTGTTGTTTCTTTTGTTTTCTTTTCTCATTCTTTCCTTTTCCCCTTTTTTTTCACGACATAAATATACGCATATCCCCCTCGAGATGAGTCGAATTACCGGCATCTTCGATACAGCCTATCTCATATATCTTTCGCTCTACGAAACACACGTGGCCTATCTATAGCCATATAAACGTATGCGAGAACGTCCTGTAGTAAGGCCCCGTCCATCCGGTTTTCCGCGCATCGTTTTTGCTCCCGTTCGCGCGTCCCGATAACCAATTTCTCGATACCTCTTTTCCTTTTTTTTTTGCATCGACGTTTCACTTGTTTTTGCTTCTTTGTTTCTGCGTTATCTCCACGTTCGTACTGTAGCTTCGGGGTGTTTCTTGTGTTTTTTTTTGTTGTATTTATTTTTTTTCCCTTTTGTCTTTTTAACGTTAACGGGCACAAGCAGAAGCGACGAAACTCCTTCGATCCTCTCCTCGATCACTGGGTGAGTAACGAACGACTTGCCCTTCCCCTCTCCTCCTCCCTCCCTTCCTCCTCCCTCCTCACTCTTCCTCCCCGTCTTTCACTCACTTTCTGTCCGAGCACGAAAGCCTGCTCAACCTTGCTCTCGTCGTGTTTAATACATCTCTTCGCTCGGAAGAAAGAAGAGGAAAAAAAATAGCGGACGAACGAATGGGGGAAAAATAGAGGGAGGGGCGAAAGGGAAGATCAAGGACCACCTAGTAAGACAGGGATTGACGTCTTTATCCACGCGCGACTTACTTATCCCTTGGGATTTCTGCGATAAGAGGACTCGGGAGGAAAACGCGGAGGGAGAACAGAAGGCAAAATGAAAAGTTCGAGATTTTTACAAGAAGGAATGAAGGTTTGATAAAAGAAAGAAAATTTGAAAGATTTTTTAGAAATATTTGAAAATTTACATGATAATGTTCCAAGAGTCTTTTGAAATACTTTTTTTAAAAGGGTTTTTGTAGAAATGTGGTAAAGAATTCGTTATGGATTAGTAATTTTTTTTTTTTACAGAAATTGAAAATTAGTTTGCAAAAGTGCGAGCGTAATTTTATTAATTGTCGAATCGAAATAAGGAAATTTCATTTATACATCGCATCCTCGAATTGGGTAACAAAAATAATCATGACACGGATTCATATTTGTAAAAATGAAAAGAAGTAAATTCAAAAAAAGGAAATTTGAAGAAAAAACAATTAACAAAAAAACATAAACAAATGTAGGAAATAAATGTGAAAAGGAAAGTAAACAAAATATTGACGAAAATTGATAATTGAAATTAAAAGTTCGAATAAAAAATTAAAAATTACGAGAAATAATTTTTAAAAAATCTAAAAATTAATAAAATCGTTGGCGAATAATTAAATTCGACGCGTGACCATTTTTATCAACGTAGCTCGATCGAATCGTGTCCGAACTAACGACGTCACGTCGTAAAAATCGAAATTCAACTGTACACCAATATTCACGGGAGCGTATAAAGCGTCTCGATTTTCGTGAACGTCGGGGAATCTTTCGGGGTCTCTCCCGCCGTATTAGTATAATTCGTAATTTAACGCCCCGTCGCGATAAGGATCTCCCGCGAGGTTGTGTGCATCGGCGTACGAAACGAAAACAAAAAAAAATAAAACACGGTTTCGTACGTGCCCGTTTGTTTTTCGAGGCGATAAACCAAAAAAAATAAACAGAAAGCAAAGCGCAATCGCTTCGCTCGTCGGTCACGGCGTGAAATACAAATAAGAGAACGAAATTTGAGATAAGACAAAAAAAACGACAAAAAAAATTAAGTATAAAAAAACAATTGATTTTTGCCTACTACATTCGTGTATTACAGTTGAGATAAAAAAATACGATATAAGGGTTGCAAATAGGAGGGGAAAAAAAAATAAAAAGTAAAAAAAAAATAAAAAATAAGAAGTAAAAAATAAAAAAAATAAAAAACGTGATCAAGCGCACGTTCCGCCCGTCCATCCGTTCGACCCCGTCACGAATTCTCCGTTCATCGCCGACTGTGCCCCGTGCGAGAGAAGGCACGAAAACCCGATCGCCGTCGCTCAATTCCCGCTTTTTTCCTCGTCCCGCTGACGTGAAATTATAATTCCGTAAAATTAACGTTGCATATGTTAATTATCGCGAGGACCGGTCCACGAACGTACTACCGCGAGGGGAGAAGATCTGGGGCGCATGAACGCGAGAGACGATGAACTCCTTTGCCTCTTTCCGCTTGCGAGACTTCCGCGCGCGATTATCCGCGTGTATCGCGAAACAAAATTCCGTTCGTTACTTTCGCGAAAATTGCGCAGTTGGGATATCCCCGGTTGAGAGAATATTACGGTTATTTTACCGTTCATAAGATTTTTGGATTTTTTAAAATGTTTTTTTTTTCATAAAGATTTCAGCTTTTGGAGATTGATTTTCGATCGATAATTTATTTCGAACTAAACGTCGATAAACGGTTTTTAAATCTTTTAATTTAGATTGTTACATTTTTTCTTTTTTATTATTTATTTAATCGTCTGAAAACAAATTCTTTTTTTTCGTTTTATCGAAGAGCTTTATTTTAACGAGCAAAAAGATAAACGAATTTTTTTAGCGCCACAACGTTGAAGCAAAAACAATATTTTTTCGTGACCGTTTCATCTTGTCCCGATCTACCCTGGCGCGACGTTACATTATCGTATAATCGTTTTGTGTGCTAATACAGAATATATAATTATGTACGAGTGACCAAGAGTCGAACTCTTACCATACTCATTCTTGTCTGAACTCTCACGAGTCGTGAAGTGCGACGACGAACAACACGTTCTTTATGCTTATATCTATATATAAATATATATCGCGTGAATACTACACTCATATATACAGGGTGAGTTTTATAAGGTGTCTCAAACGTTATTTTAAGGTAGATGGAATCATTACAAACAAAAGTTGTAAATATACATTAGGGATATTTTTAATAGTTTACGAGATACAAATGTTTAAAGTTGGTCCAATCAGAGCGCGCCGAGAAGCATTGGAGCCGCCTACTCCCCGCCCTAGCCGTAGAGATAGCACAGTGTAGGGATATATTTGGGGTTGCAAAATTCAGAATAGTCAATTTTATTTATTATATTACTACACAGTCATTTTTATTTCTCGCGCATTGACTGCTCTAAATTTGGCCGAGCGCGCTGAGAAGAGTTGGGGCCGCCCACTTCTCGCCCTAGCAGTCAATGCCCGAGGAATAAAAATGACTGCGTAATACTATAATAAATAAAATTGACTGTTCTGAATTTTGCAACCGCAAATGTAACGCCCTACACTATGCTATCTCTACGGCTGGGGCGGGGAATGGGCGGTACCAACGATTCTCGACGCGCTCTGATTGGACCAACTTTAAAACTTTATATCTCGTAAACTATTAAAAATTTGCCCAATGTATATTTGCAATTTTTGTTTGTAATGATCTCATCTACCCTAGAGTAAAGCCTGTGAGACCTTATCAAATTCACCCTGTATATACCACATATATGACTGCACTATTCATGCGACATAGTTGTGAAGTAAGAGAGGCAAACAAATATATAAGAGAAGAACATCAACGAGCTGCATATACCCACGACCCACTAGATCCTCCCCCCTTCTCTACACTATCGCATAGACCGGAACAAACTTGTGTACCTAACATGTGCCCTAAGTACAGAAAGCCCTGAGCATACAAAAGGAAGACAAAAAGTTAAAAAAAAGACAAATTATGACATCCGAGTTGTCTCTGGAAACGAGTGACAATTCTCATTTCCTCGACGTGCTCAACATCAAGATAATCAAGAAAAGGACAAAGAAATGTCTCTAAAAAAAAGAAAAAAAAATTTTACTTTTAAATATTTCTTTCTAGAATCTTGAGAGAATTAATACAGATATTCGACTAATTTTTTTTTTCAATAGAAAAAGTTAGATATAGTTGATATGTATGTATTTTTTAATAAAATATTCGACTAAAGCAAATGTTAAATTATTGTTGACCGTTGGAAAAAAATATTGGATCGAACGAGAGAACCTTCACTGGTCGTTGTTACGGCAACGTCCGTTGTAAATGGGTTAATAAGCGATCGTCTTTGTTTTTTTTATAGCTGTATTAATTTGTATCTGTGTGTGTGTGCGAGTGAGACAGTGTGTATCGAATATGGAAATGAAGCGTCGGACACTCTTCGATCAAACTACGCGATCGGGGGAGTAGTTGCGTCCAGGAGGCTCGATTAGCTGGAACGACTGACCGGAACATCGGAAAAAGCGTCCCTACCCAGTAAATCGAGCGAAACGGAAGCGCGAGTATTTTACATGTTGTATCGATCCTACTCGCTACATTTTCAGATCGATACGTACCATGAAATATTCCCAATGCCACGAACAACGTACGAAAAAATTTATACCGATTTAATTTTTCAGAGGGACGTGAAATCTATTGAATTTATAAAAAATTTACAAAATTATCGTCGAACTCCATCGATGACAAATTTGTACGAAATTCGAGGGAATTAAAAATGACATTTCATCAATTATTTCGATCAAATTTTGTAAAAATTGATTTGTCGTCGAAGTTCGACCGCAATTCATTTTTTAATTCGATACAAAAAGCACATTTGTAAAAAAAATCTTATAACTCATTTCTTTTTTTTGTAATTTAGAAATTGCACATTACTCGAGAAAATTTCAAATTAAAAATCTAACTGGTGTAATTTTTCAACAATATTTTTAAACAATTCATATACGTTATAATTATAATTAAAAAAAATAAATTATATTAATATTATATTAAATTAATTAAACTTAAACAAAATTATATTATAATAAAAAATTATATCAAAAAAAATAATTGTTAAATCAAAATAATTCGTGTGTAATTAGTTTAATTTACTTATCGATAAAACTACGCTCTCAAAGTGTCTCGAACAAATCTCTCGTCGAGCACATCGAAAATCGTTTCGATATCGCTAACGCGTTACGATTACATAGTGGCGGTATGCCCGTAGTCATTTATCTCCCAGACGACCGGCAGCTTCTCCGGTTACCGCGAGAGACACAACGTTATCACGAATCGTTAACTAATTACCTACATACATATATCGAGGGACGAGTCCGAAGAGAGAGAGAGAAAGGGCGATAGAAAAACGACGACATATGTTTACGACCGTGAACGATGTCATTGGCCATTAGACCGATTGGAGTTCACGCGGAAGCACAGCCCGACGTGTACGTTTACGCATGACTTGTATTTTGTAATGTACTCGAGATGAATTTACGCCGCGAAAACGAGATAAATCGATGCATAACTAATTGACATTATACGTGGGAATATCAACGATATTTTGCTCCACGCATCCCGTTTGAAAATAATTTTTGTGTCTCGTTTTTGAGAATTTTTGCAAAAGAAAGTAAAAGGAAACGAAAATAATAAATCTAAAAAAACGCAGTGTCGGACTCGATATTTTTGTGCGCTTATAATTTAATTCTATTTAAATTCTGGAAAAAAAATTGCAGTCGACAGAAAGCAAACCTTTTCACATTTGTTCAATTTTGAGAATTGACCGAATTTGTGAAAATTGAATTTTTACGAAATTCTCGTTTCTTCCTGTTTCAAAGTTATTTTAATTACAATTCGGTGTAATCTGGGTCGTCTCGACAAATAATAATTTGTTGAGCTTGAATATTCCTTAAATAACAAATAAATAAATGAATGAAACGAAAAAATGTGTAATTAAAAAATATATGTTTTCGTTTCAAATAAAATTTGTGCGTTAGCAAATTAACTTCCACCCCTGCCAAAATACAGCTGAAAAATTGCAATTTATTGGATTATGACAATTTTCCAAAATTTACAAAAAATTAGATTTTCCAAAAATTCTCGTCTCTTTTTCCGCATCAAACATATTTCAGTTCTACGATGGCGTATAGCGTCTTGGCAGTTATCTATTCAGCCTGAATACACCGTATGTGCGTATAATACATATATATATACATACATATATTCATAAAAGCTAGTTCAAAGAAGAATGAAGGAAGCGCGGGCGAACGAGAGAGGCTGCGCTCTTTCGGCGTTCGTTGCAGCTGAAGACTATAAACAATCGCTCTTCTCGCCTTTCCTGCCACCCTCGCCTCCTCAGCTACCTCCTACCCCACCTCGTCTCTGACAACCACCACCTCTATCCTCTTCCCACCCACCTCTCGACGAGCTCTTGACTCTCGTCTTTCGCTCTTCCAACCGCGGCTCTCTCGGATATCGTAAATTACACGATAAGAATGTCGGCGCCTTGGTGGCTTCTTATCCGGCACACCAGCCATAGGAGAGTACACTACTATGTTACTCTCGTTTCACGGGGGAAAATCGAGATGAGCTAAAGTTTCGACTCCTAGTTCTACTCTATAAATGCTTATATACATGTGTGTATGTGCGTCTTCTGCTTGTAACTTTAGTTACTACCACGCACACATGCTTTTTATATATTTATGTATATAGTATATTAATATTATTAATATAATTATATTTATTTTATTATATTTTAATAATTATAATACATTATAATATATTATATATTAAAAAAGTTCACGGGCAGGATTTGAACAGTCGCCCCCCAGCGTTGCAGTCGTAGACCTTATCCACTACGCTAAGCTCGATCTACTTCATTTTATATTCTATTATATTATATGATATTATATTCTATTATATTATATGATATATTCTATTATATTATATGATATTATATTCTATTATATTATATGATATTATATTATATGATATAATATATTTAATGCTATAATATATTATAATATATTATATTATATTTTACATTATAATATATATATTACATTGTAATATATTATATTACAATCTAATATATATATTATAATATATTATATTATATTTTGCATTATATCATATTATAATATATTATATTATATTATAATATTTGATATTATAATATATTATATTATATTACAATATTTTATATTATAATATATTATATTATGTTATATATATACAATTATGCGTGTGTTCGTGGTTGTAACGAAAGTTCTGACTTCTCGTTGTACACTGTTCTTGCACATATATGTATATATGGTACATAGCACATGGTATATAACTAGAGTTGTGTGCTCGTGATGGAGAACCTTCAACAAGAACCGCCCGCTCAATCGAGAGCCCGCTGTGGCATTTCCTATAATTAAAGGCTCTTCGTACCACCCAAGTCACTATTTTCTTTATACTTAGGCGGTCCTACCGTTTTTTTTAAATACTCCTTTTTATCATTATTTTATTGTTTTTCTTTTTACGTTTCTGTCTCGTTCTCTTTCTCACTCTTTCTCACTTTACTCTCGCTCCCGTATATATCTCTTCGTAGCTTTAACGGCACTTTAATACGCGTACAGAGTCAGTACGCATCTCAAATTACTCTCCTTTATCGCGTTCTTTTTGTTCAATCGTCGGTAACGTAAAGTAGCACGCGCACAGTGCGCGGTCTATCTGAATCGCGATGAATAGCGACGTGGTCTACGTACAGTGCGATGTGTAAAATTATAGGACGACGAGGGGTGGAACGAAACGCGACGATAAAAAGTTTCTCTTTTTAGCGTATACATCCCAGTCCTTTGTCGAAGCTCGGTCTTGCTTCTTGCAGAATTTACCGATGTTCTTAGAATCGACGTAAAAGAGGAGAAAACATCCTTCGACTATTAATCTAATATGGATCGATCGATAATGAGAAATTACATTGAACTATTTATTAGAAAATTTGTCGTTAATTTAATTTTTTCGAACTCTTGAATGAAACGAGAACAAATTTTTTTTTTTACTTGCAATTTGTAAAATTATAAATAAATATCAAAGTCGATAATTGTAATTATAAATTAAATCCAAATTTTATTCGATTCTTGTTTTATTTTGGATTAGACTTCACGTTGGAATTGCCAAATCAAATTTTGCAAAATATTCTTTCAAAATTTATTAAAATTCGAAACCTTGCTCCTGTCAAAATTTGTATTTCTATCAACTCAATTCTGTTTCTTTCTTGTTCAATTCCATTTCCTTTTTATATTTGATTTAATTCCAACGAAAAAAAAAACGATCGACTAAAACAAAATTTACAAATTGTAAATAACGTCGAAAAATCTTTCTATTATTGCGAATCAAAATTAAGAAAAAAAAAAAGAATGAAGTGTACAATGACAGGCAAATGAGGTTTAGTGACTTGCTTATGATCGATAATTATTTGGTGTCGTGTCTGGGTTAAAGTCACGAGGTGTGTCGAGGCGCGGGGGATTCCTCTCGGTCGATCGGACACGCATGTAATTGCGCGAGGCGAGAGAGACGCCGGAGGTCTCTACGAGTAAGAAAGCTACATGCCTCGACAGTCGGGACAGAGAAAAATATGTACATGTGGATGCCCAGGAGCGAGCACGAAAATCACTCGGCCGAATCCTCTTCCAATCGTTCTTATGCATTTACTACACACTCACACTCACACACACACACACACATATGTATATATAGATGCCAAAATTGCTTTGTCTCATTTAAGGGACGATAACTGACCCAAATAACATTTAACGATCTAAACTTAATTCGCACTTCCTTAAAAATCGTGACGTACAAAAGATAAAAACGACAACGTTTTTTTTTTTTATTTTTCACGGGTTTACTTCTAGATGGATAGTAAACATGGTGCATAGTTCTCGAACCGAAGTGGATATATGCACGGATTCCAATGTACGGCGTACTTCGCCTTTTTACATTCTCTTCTGCTCATACACATCTTCAGCCTCAATTCCACCATCAACCACTCCGGTGGACCTGCAGTTTTTCTTATCGTTAGGTGGGGTCAGAAATACAGAGAGCACAAAAAAACAAATGGAAAAATTGTATTGTTGTCGGCAGGAATCGAACCCTGGACCGCTGGATGTGAGTCGAGAACGCTACCCCTATGCCATCGTCTCTCTTTGTCGTAGATTTACTTTTTTTTCTAATAAGTTTTCTCAAGACCATCCATACGATATTTTTCTTAAACATGAGAATAATTTTTAAAAGTTTAGTGGAAAATTATTTATAACAGAATTGATTTTATCGAAATAAAATTTGACAACAAAATTTTTGGAAGATTATTTTGATAAAATAATTTATAATTGATCAAATATGTCAGAAATGTAAGTCAGATTTTTTTTATATTAACATTGCCCAAGCTCGATAATTTTTCATTTTTTTTTTATACAATTAGCAATTTTCCTGTCAGGTTTAGCCGAATTTTACTTTCCGACAAAATTTCAATTAACTCAAATTCATCATCGACTCAAATAATAATAATAATATTAAAACAATAACAATAATAAAAATAATTATTACTAATTTTTGTTCGTTATTTTAAATAATAACTATCATTACCTAAAAAAGTTGACACAAAAACACGACATGCTCGAACGAACTTTTTCCCAAAAATTTATCTCTTCCTACCCTTTCCCCTGACATTTCAAAAATTGCAATCGTCGTATTAAACCTAATCCAACCAAAAGAACTAATTTCAAAACTTAAACACTGGACATAAATTACACAATGTCAAATTCTTTTTTCCCTCAATGATATTTTACATCCAACGAACCAAATATCTTATCTCGTATATGCAATTTCCCTTCGCCACTTTTGCCACCTCGATTCGTTACCCCTGTGCATCGATAATATTAGGCTCGACGTCTCTCCCAACCGGCAATCGGAAGTCGCCGCGGTGTCTGAAAATTAATTATTAAACCGTTCATCGAGCTGAAACAAAACGGTATACCAGCAGGAAACAATTAGACAAATTGTACATTATACGCGTGTATCTATACGTATAACGATATCGATGTTGGCTATAGAAAATGCTGTTCGATAGACGAAGAGAACCCCACGGGGCAAGTTCTCGTAACCGAGCATCGGCGGCAGTAGCGACGTTCCAACGGAAATTGTTATTCGATGGAAGGGTGAAACATCCGTGCAGGAATAACGATGCTGGATTTGTGCTGCTGGCTGGCTGACTTGCTGACTCTCGTCGAGCTGGAATGGTACGTAGTCGACGTACGAGCCTCGAGCTGATCGAGACACTCCTCTCTCATCTTTATCTTCGTCTTTTCTTGTCTTTTACTTCTTCCCCTTCGACCCGCAACCCCTGCTCTTAGTTCTCTCAGATTTTTTTCTCGGACACGTATTCACACTCGTGACTCAAGATCTACTCCGGCACGAAGTGTTCCAGGGTAGAAATTCTAATTTTATAAATATTGTAGAATTTTTTAAACGATCGAAAACGTAGAATTCAGTTTTTTCAGGAAAATGGGAAAATAAAGGTTTTTGCGAAAAGTAGAAGACAATTATTACTGTGGGAATGTTTGTGCAAAATATTTACTACAAGGGAAAGGAAATTAGTTTTTATTTTATCAAACATAGATAAATTTTTAATAACTTTTCAGAGCGAAATAAAAACAATAAGACATTTTCCCATGGTAAAAAATAATAAGTAAAAAAACAATATCAAAATAAATAGTTTTACTATAAAAAAAGAACACAGAAATAATAATTCCCCAGGTAAAAAACAAAAATTATAGTCGATCGTTCCCGTTACCCTCCGACATTTCGTTCCTCGCGTCGATTAATGCAACTTGTTGCAGGCCCGAGGTGCGGTCCGTGGTTGTGCGTTGCGCCACGTAGGAGACGACACAACGAGCTATTCGTCAGTACATTTAGCAATGGCCATAAGGAAGAAGGCGTTGTCATAGCGGGCGTGAAACATTCTAAGACGGAAGTCACTCGACGATATTATCGGACGTTTGAAAACGAGCCCGTCGTTTGTTCGTCGTAAGTAATAATTCGAAGCGCATGTAGCTACGCGCATCACGAATTCAAAGCACGAAAGATCGTTGACACACTGCGAGGTGCGAGGAAGGAAAGCTCGACAAAACTTTCGTGCGCTCTTCGGCATAATAGACGAAGCAAAAATATGAGATACAATCGATGAGGAGATTCTCGACGAAACCTCAGATAAACGTATGAACGAAGAGCTCTTGGTCTACCTTGAACAAAGAAGAAAGAAGTTGTAGTCGAGCATCGAGTTGGAAAATTCGATAACTCGATGATGTCTACGAAAGAATGGAAAATTTACGGTTTCAAGGAGAAATAAGTCTTTGACGATTCTTATAATTGAAACCATAACTCATCGAATCACTCGGAATGTTATGGCTTTTAATAAAATCCGAGCATAAGGTACTTCGAGGTATCGAATGTTTGAGGCTCGTTGGAAAAAAAGGAAGTCACCACGATGAAGAAATTCTCGAACAAATCCGAGATAAACGTATAAACGAAGCTCTTGGTCTACCTTGAACAAAGAAGAAAGAAGTTGTAGTCGAGTATCGAGTTGGAAAATTCGATAACTCGATGACGTCTACGAAAGAATGGAAAATTTACGGTTTCAAGGAGAAATAGGTCATTGACGATTCTTATAATTGAAACCATAACTCATCCAATCACTCGGAATGTTATGGCTTTTAATAAAATCCGAGCGTAAGGTAATTCGAGGTGTTGAATGTTCCAGGCTCGTTGGAACAAAGAAAGTCACCACGATGAGGAAATTCTCGAATAAACCCGAGATAAACGTATAAACGAAGCTCTTGGTCTACCTTGAACAAAGAAGAAAGAAGTTGTAGGCGAGCATCGAGTGGGATAATTCGATAACTCGATGATGTCTACGAAAGAATGGAAAATTTACGGTTTCAAGGAGAAATGGGTCATTGACGATTGTTATAATTGAAACCATAACTCATCCAATCACTCGGAATGTTATGGCTTTTAATAAAATCCGAGCGTAAGGTAATTCGAGGTATCGAATGTTCCAGGCTCGTTGGAACAAAGGAAGTCGCCACGATGAGGAAATTCTCGAACAAACCCGAGATAAACGTATAAACGAAGCTCTTGGTCTACCTTGAACAAAGAAGAAAGAAGTTGTAGTCGAGCATCGAGTTGGAAAATTCGATAACTCGATGATGTCTACGAAAGAATTGAAAATTTACGGTTTCAAGGAGAAATAAGTCTTTGACGATTGTTATAATTGAAACCATAACTCATCGAATCACTCGGAATGTTATGGCTTTTAATAAAATCTGAGCGTAAGGTAATTCGAGGTATTGAATGTTCCAGGCTCGTTGGAACAAAATAAGTGGCCACGAGGAGGAGATTGTCGAACAAAGAAGAACGAAGCTGCAGTCAAGCATCGAGTTGGAAAATCCGATAACTTGACTCAATGATGTCCACGTAAGAATGGAAAATTTACCGTTTCAACGAGAGATACGCCATTGACGATCGTTATAATTGAAACCATAACTCATCGAATCACTCGGGATGTTATGGCTTTTAATAAAATCCGAGCGTAACGTAATTCGAGGTATTGAATGTTCCATGCTCGTTGGAACAAAAGAAGTAGCCACGAGGAAGAGCGTTGTACGTACAACGACGCACAACGATAAATTACGAAGTGAAGAATCTTCTCTCGTTACTCGTTGCGAACGAACGATTGTGAGAACTTAAAGGCAAATCTTTGTCAACGCGGTCGTAACTATAAAAGCAGTAAACCATTCTATATAAATTTACGTACAATCCCACGATCTTACCAATGGCTTTTACCGAGAGGTCCAATGGACCTCTCTTATTATTAAATGTCTCGTTGCTCCGGAATAGAAATATATAGCCGTTTGAGAATAATTGATATCAACATAGCTCGAATCAAGGCTCGGTATAATTTCATTCATGAGAAATCACGTCGTATAATTCGTCGTATTTGTAACGTAACGAACCTCGAGCTAAACGTCTCGATCAAACGTGTTGCATATTTTTATAATTTTATGCGAGTGGTAATTGCGACCTCTACTACGTAGCGATCCAAGTGAGATCATTCGTTCGTTCTTTGTCTGTCGATATTTCGTACCGCAAAACTGAGTAAGTTCTTATTAATAGAAAAATCTAATACGTATCGGATATTTTCCGTCACTCTCTTCAAACAAATAACTTACACCCTTGATTAATCAAACAAAAAAAAGCAGATCGTCACGTCCCAACACAATTTTCTTTCCTATTTTGCAACATTTACCACACGTTACGATTTCTGTTTTCTTATTGTAAGCAAAAAAATTAAATATTCTCGACGAGAAAGTAAAACATTGGCATTCCGTACTGTTTTACCGGGCATACGCATATTTTAAGTACTACGTACGTTACATACTACGATACAGAGTGAAAATGCAAGATACTGGGAACAAACGGTTGTTCCTCGAGACGACTCGATTCCTCGCTGACAAGACTGACGGAAGATTGTAGAAAGAGAGAGAGAGAGATAGAAAGAGAGAGTTTACTTTATGATCCGAGGGCGTGGCCCCATTATTAATCACATTGTTCCAAGGGGCAAGAGAGAAGGAGGGAGCGGCGAGGAGAAGGAGGAAGTGGGGATCTCTCCTCGGAGATCCACAGCACACAAAATCCACGGATATGTGTATACACATAAACAGTGGCTTTCGAGTGGTTTTAAAGCCCTCCACGAGTTCGATGGGATCGCTGCTGTTTCTCTTTCTCCGCTTTTCTGATGCTGATACTGGCGCTCGCGGTCATCGGCACAGCGGTGCGTGTGATGCGAAACAGAACTGCACGCAGCTTGCATGACACATATATTCGTGTATAGGTATACATATGTATATATACAGGGTGAATTTCATAAGGTGTAACAGGCTTTGTTCTAAGGTAGATAAGGTCATTACAAACAAAAGTTGCAAATATACATTAGGGATATTTGTAATAGTTTACGAGATATCAATGTTTTAAATTGGTCCAATCAGAGCGCACCGGGAAGCGTTGGAGCCGCCCACTCCCGCCCTAGCCGTAGAGAGAGCATAGTGTAGGGCGTTACATTTGAGGTTGCAAAATTCATAGCAGTCAATTTTATTTATTATATTATTACGCAGTTATTTTTATTTCTCGGGCATTGGCTGCTAGGGCGGGGAGTGGGCGGCTCCAACGTTTCTCGACGCGCTCTGATTGGACCAACTTAAAAAATTTGTATCTCGTAAACTATTAAAAATATCCCTAATGTATATTTGCAACTTTTGTTTGTAATTATCCCATCTACCTCAGAACAAAGCCTGTTCCATCTTTCGAAATTCACCCTATATATATGTATATGTACACATGTATGTAAAAGTCGAGTCATTTTTGCGGTTTATAAATATATATATAAACCGCAAAAATGACTCGGCTCGTGCGATCTAGCTGCTCCTGACTTACGAATCGTTGTGGCTGCTCGCATGCCCGTGTACCCGTTGCGTTCAATCTTATCCCGGAACACGCCATTATGTAATTCTACTTTAACCGGGAATTTGGAACGAGCCGAGAGTCCAGGGGTACCGCATGACCGGGAAATCGTTTGTAAATTTACGAGCCGCGGAAAGTTTCGCGCAATATCCGAGATCCGGCCTGGTGAACAAATCCGCAACCTTCCGGTCAATGGCACCCTCGCTCCTATACTTAGCTCTTTAAGGACCACTTTTTTTTTAATACGCTCTAACGATTTCTTCGCATTTTCTAGAATTTTGAGATATGGGAATTCGAGTTTGTAGACTTGTTTTTATTGATCTATTGACAAATTGGATTCTTGAGCATTGTTTGGGCAGGAATTTGACTGGATTTTTGCGGATTGGCTGGGATTTTAACGATAAAGGCGTTTTTTTTTGGAAAAATAAAAATTGTCAAATTATAGAAGTTTTAGTAAAAACAAAACATCTTGATTGACTGAGCCGAATTCGATATACATATATTGTAACGATGGAACACCGCTTTTTTTTGTTTTACAAATTACTGATCGTGGAAAATCGAAAATCCTTGTATGATTTTTACAAAAATTGCTACAAACAAAGGCGGTTTGGTGTACAATTTATGAGGTAAATTTGTTATTTCTCAAATTTTTCTCAAAATATCAGTATTTAAAAGAAAAAAATGCAAATATTTTGTTCCAACGTTTTTTTAAAAATCGTTTTTCAACTCTCTCGAACAACTCTATAGAATAAAATTTCTTGTATTTCTCTAACATCTCCATATAAAAATCATGATTTTTCATAAAATAAAAGCCTGGCTCGAGGGAATGCAGGTGGACGCATTTTGTTTTTTAATTCTCAAAAGATTGACGTGGTCGGTCTTCGATTTCCTTTTCTCCCATTCTCTCGGTTTCCTCCCAGAGAAAGTATTTTACGTATATAAGAATTTTGGTACGCACATGTATATTGCCAATCGGTATATTTATAAGTACGTACGCGTAATTATAGGTTCGCGAATCATGAAATGAGATGAAAATGCAACGAGCTGATGAGCGAAAGAGAGAGAGAGAGAGAGACAAAGATTTCGCAAAACGGAGATCGGCAATCTCGCGAATATTTTGCGCTATAGCGAACTGGCCTACGTCTCGAAACGCTATCTCGGAATCGCTTGAAAAAATAAACATAGGGTGGTGTACTCTACGACGAAACACGGCCTCTTGGCTCGCCACACTTGTTTCCTTAGCGGATCGAAGAACGCAAGCTGCAAATCGCTTCGCATACGAAATTTCGCTTCGCCTACAAAGAAAAACAATTTTTTTTAGCATTTTTTGCTTCCTCACAGTCAAAGGTTTAATTTTTGTTTCTATAAATAAAAAAATTGCAAATTTTAAGTATCGAAAGAGTTGTAAATATTCCACAATTTTGAAAAAGAGTGATCGAGCTGATAACCGTTGGTTTTTTGTAAAAATTTTATTCAAACGAATAACGGCTGTTTCATCTTCTGGAATTTGTAATTTTTTGTAAATAGAAAGTGCGCGTCCCAATTTTCGATAGTTTTGTCAACTGTCGAGCTAGGACTCTCCAGACAAGTGGTTTTAAGGTCTAAGTTTGTTTAGTAGGCGAGTTTGAAGAGGTCGAACGGTTCGAATTTTACAAAATTGTGAAATATACGAAATTTTTAGTTTTGTTTATCTTTTTTCTTTAAAAAATCGGCACGACTAGGAACCGTTCGAATCTTGAGTCGTCCATGTTTAGCTGTTCATGTTAATATTTCCATTGGGTTAGAGAAGAATGAGTCACAATTTTCAAATCTTATGAAATTTACAAATTTTTATTTTTGAAAAGGCTGAAATTCGTCGATTTTATCAATCCAATATTAACCGCCATTATCTTTTCTGAAATAATAGTGCGCCATTGTTCAAAAATTAAAAATCCACCATTTCCTAATTTCATTTGGCACCTTTTTTTTGTGCAATTTTCATAGGAAGTCGATTATTATATTTAAGAAAAAAGAAAAAAAAATCTTCGCGCTTCGTAAATTTTGCGGTTAAAAATTATTTCGGACTTCGCGATGTGGATTCCAAGAATATTATTAAGTCTTACGAACGAAAAAAGAATCTGTGAGGCTTGTCGTCGCGTTTAACAGCGTGTATTACACTTATCATGCGATGAAATTTCATTCCAATCTCGAATGACTTATACATATCGGCGATACGTCAGATGGAATGAAGCTGCTGGCGAATTTCTTGTAAAATTTGGGACCTACCGGTGAGCCCGAGCCAGGGGGGTCCCACGCGTCGAACGCTAAGGAGGCTAATGGCCGGTTCGTGTCAGTCGCCTGTCCGGTCGCGATAAATTCCCCGGAGAACGGAAAAAAGATCGTATATGCACATTTTGAGCCCCGCCAATAATCTTACAATATAGTCGTTTCGATATCGAGCCAAAATTTTACCGCGAAAATGCGCCATCTTGACGATGTCTGAAAAAAAAAAATTAAAAGATCGCCAAAGCCTCAAAAAAAAAAAGTACAAAATGTCAGTCAAAAATTAATCGTTTCGCCAATGGAATTACGACTCCACTTTCTACTGATTTACTTCTCGATCGATCAAATTTCATGATTGAGCTTCCTTCAACGCGAAATAAACGATTTTTTAACCAATTTTTTTCAGATTTTTAACGATCGTCGATTATCCATATTTTGTGAATTTTTCAAAATATTCCCGTGGTAACGATCATCGCAACGAAACAAATCGCATTCTCCGTCAAAATTTTAAATAAAAGAGGACAAAAATCGTAAAAGTTATCGCAAAATTAATTAAAAAACAAGACAATTCATATCTTTTTTTTAAATTCTCGTGGTTCCAACAACGTTTTCCAGTTTTCCATCCAACCATCGTGTCCAAAGTCGTACCATTAATTAACAACGAACGTAAACTTTACTTTCCAAAAAAAAAACAATTCATGTAAAAATACAAAAATTCATCATTTCATAAAAAAAACAGTTCCCACCGCATCCACTTGACAATATCGACAACCCAAACCCGTATCCATCCGCAAAATGAAAAAAAAACGATTTGAAAACAATCTTTTTAATGTATTCAAAATCGCTCATAACATTCACAATTCTAAAATGCCACGGAGAAACCTTCATTGCGGTTCTCCAGTTCGCTTCTGGGTAGCAATATCCGTGCATTTAGCTCGTTCGATAACCCTGCCGGTTCTCCACCGAGTGTGCAATAATGTGGTACAGCGATGAAAAAAAGAAGACAAAAAAGCAAAAAAAAAAAAAGAAAATGAAAATGAATACGACAATGAAGAGAGACCATTCGCTTTGTATCTCAATCTCGTTTTACGACTGTACCGCGAAATCGCCGACAGCGAAAAAAATAAATTTATAAAATAATAATAAAAAAAAAGCACAGACCGGAGGGCGAGAGATAGAAAGGAAGGGGGTAGACATGGAGGCGAGTGAGAAATTGCAAGCAGACGAGGCTGGACACGAGATTACGTTTATGGAGTGTCGATCGTCCCGGCAGATGTTCATTATATATATATTCATTCACCAGAAAGAGAAAGAGAGAAACAGAGAGAGAGAGAGGGCACGAGCTACATGGTCCGGTCTTCTCCGGCCAAGTGGCCGATCCGTGATACGCAAATATTGCAGTTTCAGACACGAGCAAACATTTTTTTTCAAGAACTCGTCAGAGCACTTGTATAGCCGGGAGTCATTTACCCAGATAGACATTGAACCAAATTATTCAATTTATATGTTACTGCAAAAAGCCCGAACTACGGTAAATCTTAGGTTTAATTAATCAATCTTAAAATTTTGCAAAATTGAAATGGTAAATGTGAGAATTTTTTTAAACAAGAGATAATTTTTCTAGCTTCTAGCAATAAAGTTTGGTACATGCTAAGTTTTGCCAATAACAGTTGGTAAACGTTGGTTTTGAGAATAAAATAATAAATGTATTTCTTAATCATTTATCTTAATTTCGTTTAATTACTTATTTTAATTAATCATAATTTTTAATAATTTATTACAATGTAATTGGTAATGCAATTACAAATTTATCAAATCTTTACATTGCTTAAATTATTATTTATCATCTAATAATTCTTTTTTAAATAACTCGACATACTTTTTAATACTAAAATCAAAATAAATATTCTGTTTTGCTGAAAAATCTTAGGATTTGCTGGGCTTTTACAGGAACATATCTATACATATAATACATATTGTTCATTACAGTTTTAATATTTCCCCATTTCCAATATTACACAAGCACACGTACCTGGATTAAAAAAAATTTATTTATTTATTAAAAACGAAAGAGTCAATATTATAATCGGATTTTCGCTGTCGAAAACGACTTGTTTCCCAAAATGGGCGAACCGATGGTTAAAATTGAAGTTATCTTCCGAACTGCTGTTCGAAAGGGTTAAACACGTTGATGCTGGCAATGTGGCTCATTTTCAGAATATATTGCAGAATATATATATATATATATATATATTCTGAAAATATATATATTCAGGATATATATATATCTCCTGAAAAAATATGTATATATATATATATATATATATATGTAGACGACGACGCAACCCCATAAGTAGGCGTGAACGAGTTCACTTCACTCTTTTTCGCACAATCCTCCACTTTTTATATACATATATATAATATATAAAATATATAGACATATATATATATTTATTCTCCTCTCATAATCCACGCCGCTCAGGCGCGAAAGCGTCGGGATCTTCTCGTACACGTATTACATCGGGTTTGCGAAAGAAATGAAGCGAGAAGCATTCGCCCCGCGAATTACTCCGACATTCTTCTCGCGCGCGTTCTCTTCACTCATCATCCGTCCGATCTCCCTTGCAAAATTATATCTCTCACCGCGATCTCGTTCGCTTATATCCGCGATACTACGGGCTCGCAATTCGCTAGAGAGAAAGAGAGAAAAGAAGATTTTTCATCGGGCGTTCCCTCGTGGGATTTTCCTCGAACGAGAAACGATGACCGAGGGTCAACGTTTGGTTTTAACGAACACTTTTCCTTGCATCTCTCGCTCGTGATTATAATCGGCGAAACGAACGAACGGAACGAACTCGAGGGAGATGCGGACTCGGCGTCCCTGACGAATTCCGCGCGTAGATCGGAAAGTAAAATATCGGAGATACGGAAAAAGAGTGTAAGCGATGAATGTGGAAAGACGAAGATTCTCACAAACGAGCGAGACGAGACAGGGAGGAAGGGGGAGGGTTACAAAAGAAAAGAGAAAAGCGCGAGTCGCGTTGAGAGAGATCTCTCTCCCTCTTGACGGGCGAAAAACGCGGATTGAATACGTATTTATTCGTTCGATCGGTCGCGTGCACGCGTCAGCAAGCTCCCTCCGCACCTAACGTATACACAAATATACGTATAACGTTTGGCGAGAAGCAAAAGGGCGTATTTCCCCGGTGTTTACAATCTTCGAAGATCTGGAGTGAGCCCTTCTGACTCGCGTACAATCTATATGTATATATATGCAAGCATAAATCTGCATCTCTTCAACGCCTCTAAACTGTCAAGGTCCCACGACGATTGTGTGCGAAGCCGCCGAGAGCGAATGAACGACCCCGCGCCGTTCGCACTGCAAAGTGTCGTGCGCCTTAGGCTCTTTGCACACCGCGGTAGAGCCAAGAGGGGGAGGCCCAGGCGCGCGACCAATCGGAGGAGCGCTGGCGCGGTTGGACCAATCCCAGCGTTCGGTGCCGCGGTCTCATTGGCTCCGTGGCAATCGGTGCCTCGGCAACCGCATTCGGTGTGTACCGATCGTACGTCGCTTCTTGTTTTTCGTACATGCATCCACTCTCATTGCGTATTCCCCGGCTGTTTTGGTCTAGCGTATGCCGCTGCCACTTCGCACACGCACGTTACGTCGCAGATGACCGCATCTCTCGACGCTCCTCGCAGCCACCTCTCAACCCCTCGTCAGCAACGGAGTGTGCCCAACACTTTGTAATAAAAGGCATCTCCGTACGGAGAGGCCAATTTATTCCTACGACGACTATAAAAACCATTCATTGTTTTATCATCTTACGCGGGAATGGAACTGTAGGGTCGGCTGGGATGCGAAAGCCAACAGCCATTTTGTATACACTTTTTTGTATTCACCAGTGCGCGCGTGTGATTATAATTTATTACATGATTTATCAGCTACGAGGGTAAAGAGGGCGGACCTGACGTGCGTTTTTAAAGAGATTGAAGACGCGCGGGACAGTTGCGCGCGGATAATAATGCATCGCCGCTGTTTATGAACGATTCTTTATGCCGATAGGTTATCCGTCGGTAAAGCAGAAATTCTTACCTAAAGATTCTTATTATTTAACGATCCTGACGGGGTGATCGTTAAGGAGCAAATTGTTAAGTTCTACCCACACCAAAAATGCACTCTCCACTCGCGTATACTCTACGATCTCGCGAAATCCAACAGGACAAAATTAATTGCGAGTGAAAAATCGTTTTTTTTTCCACATTTTTCCATTTCTTTTTTTTTTCATTCGCGTTTTAATCTGGATTATCCCGGCTCCGTGACATCAGCTGCATTTCTGACTGCTGCTAATTGTGACCGCGGAATCGGCCCTTTCGGCGGTACTTACGTTCTTCGCCAGGCCTATATATCTATATACATAGCACCACGTGCAAGTATCAATTACCAGTGAGGCAAACACTGATGAAACGAACGAGATATATATTTGCGGGCACGATATACCGTTCGAGGGGAACCCCTTTGGCTTTTGTTGAGGCCGTCGCTCAATTTTTCATCGTCATTTTCTCACACGTACACGTAACTTTATGCGCCAGTCCAGTGGTCGCTCGATGCAAACCACGTTTCACCATATAACTCCTTTCGAGACTTCCACTCCGTGTAAGAGCGATCTTTTAATAGGCTCGAGATAACCGCAAGCGCGAAAGACCCGCGAGAACAACGATTTTCCCAGACAGGCGGAGCGCCCTCTATAAAAGTCGTGCCTGACGTTAAAAAACACTGAACATTCTTAGCGAACTCTCTCTCTTTCTCTAGCCCTTGGAACACTGTTAACATCGATAGAAAATTTATAATACCCGACGTGACAAAGATCTTAATTCCATCGAATGGCAGTCACGAGAAGCACAATTTTTCTTCTCTCTATAGTTAACAATTTTCTCAAATTAAAAACAAAATCAAACCAGTAATAATTTCACAAACACGCGTTCATCTATTTTAAGAATCATGAACGGCCCTCGCGTGTTTACCATTGTTACCATTTTTCTAGTATTGCGATACTTAGAAACAAAATGAACCAAGTCCTGCAATGGAATAACGATTGCCCTGCTTGCGCGACATCCGCAATGCTGCATTTGCGTTTCATCCAACCGACACGATTTATATCAACCGATATACATATACGCATCAATGTCTAAAATGTATGCACATTATACACATTCGTGAGTATATTAAGTACAATATTTTTATGCTCGTGAATAGAATCCCTTGTCGAAGAAGAAGCTCTCGCGATGTAGACTCGGCTATATATAATTGAGAGTGTTGGCATGGCCCATTCCGTATCGAAGGTCTGTCGATTCGATCGACACTTATAATACGTAAATGCTGACACACACATTCATATATATATGACTCCATAGCCTCCAGCAATACATAATGGCGATGCACGTGAACCATATACATATCTCAATGTAGTCGCACTTGTCGACATGATTTTTCAAAGCTTCCCTCATCGATCAAACGAAATATACAACACCAAAAAAATAGAGCAATTGGGGGTTTTTTTATACGTGCGTCGTCGCTTCAATGGCGCCGTCTTCGTACCTATGACTAATATATAAGTATATCGGCAAGGCATACTTCGTAAAGCCCGTCATGTTTTTGAACTTCATCGAACGCTCGTTTTCTTTGTCAGGTTACAACTTGGGAGTTCTTTTTCGAATGTTTAGAAGTTTGTTGCTTCTATTCGATTTATGTTCGATTTTTGATTTATTTTCTTTTAGCTAACGATTGTTCGAATGGAAATAAAACAGTGGATAGATTATTATAATAATGATTTTCATGTAATAAAAAAATTTAGGGAGAAACGTAGAGGCGAAAAGATTGAATTGTTTTCTAACTTTTCGTTTCTGTTTTTTTTCCTATTAAAGAAATGTAAAAAATAGCTGTATGGGAAATAATTGTAAAACGTTGGCGAAAAGTAACGGTTGACTTCACGAAGAACGTCCCGATAGTAGAAAAAAGAAGAGACCCGCTTATCTCTTGAATCTTATAAATCGTCAACGAATATAGGTAATTTTATGTAAATACGAACTTCTTCTCGAAGTACATATACGTCGAAGCCAGAGAGCTCCTACATTCGAGCTATCATCGTTCCCTACTGTGCCGCTTCGCTTACCGATAAATGGGCGTACGTGTACTTGACGAGGCCGTTGCTTGCTTTATAAAGATGCAAATACTATTCCGTGTACCCCATGTACACGTGTATTGACGCGGTATATACCCAATAAATAAATATATATACAGGGTGTTCCAAAAGTCCCGGAGCATCCGGTACCTACGTCTAGCCAATGGTGGCACAAAGCCACTTGCAAAGTCCGCACGCTGGATTCGCGATAGTTTTAAAACGAGAGAAGATCTAAGCTGTCCGATCGGAGAGCCGGACTCGGCCGCGTTCGAACGCGATCGAGAGGATAGCAACGCGCGTCCGAAGTTTAAAGGGACATCGATCGTCGCCGGTGCGAGGCCGGACCGGAGATCGAAGCTATCGGAAACGAGCTACGGCTCGTCGATCTTAGTTCATTCGGACTTTGCTCCCACACTTCCACAGCAAAAGGAACGCGAGTTCGAACGCGGCCGACTCCTGCTCTTCGATCGGACAACTTAGAACGCTTCTCGTTTAAAAACTATCGCGAATTAACCGCTCGGACTTTGCGAGGGAGTTTGTGACATCGCCAACTACTCGTTAGCCACCGGACGATCCATTACTTCCGGGACACCCGGTATATACAACCATATATTTACTCAAAAGTGGAGTGAGCCTGGGCGAATCGCGCCAAGTACACGCTTCTCGCGCGGTACGTACACTTGTTGGGTTAAGCGTACAACAAAAGTGTACAACAGGTGCGCGGACTCGTTCTTCCACCGCGACTGGCGTCACTCTCGTTTTCTTCTTCTCTCCGTCTTCGCGTTTTCTTTTTTTTTCTTTTCTTAATTCCGTTTTATCGCTCGTTTCGTTCTCGTCTACGCGCTCATTCCTTCAAACGCACCCATTGCCCACGAACCTCTAGAAAACAAAACTAAAACCTTTATGTTTTCCCTTTTTTTGCATTAATTTTTTCGCACGCTTCAAAATCGTTCGGTCGCCGAACGTCGGGTCGCGCGTGAGAAAGAGAGGTTAACCGAAGAATGTGATTTTTCTTGACACTGTCGGTGGCCCTCTCGACCGAGCGTATCGGTCACGCATCGCTTTGCCTATTTGCTTACTATATACTCAGCATCCTCCTCTCTTCTACTCTTTACGAGCCTTCTGTGTGGTATCCAAGGAAAAAGAATTGAAAGAAAGATAATCTTCCATTGAAATGGAACGGACGAAGAAGAAATGCATTTTTCTTACAAAAACTTTTATAAAAAAAAACATTGTTCTATTTATATACAGTTTTTCTGTCTTTTATTATCGTTCCGCTTTTTGTTCAGGCCATTGCGAGTTACGACTTTGTCATTTGATCGCGAGTTTATACTCTGGTAGTAAATTCTAATCACCGGAGAATCCCGAGGAGTTCATCAGAGCGCTATATAAACTTAATTGTATACGTCTATCGAGAGCACGAGAGCGTTTCATTACCTTAGTCTCTGGTTAACTCAACCACGTTCCGAACTTTCAACTTTATATATACAGGGTGTTAGAAAACTATAGGGCCACGAAAAATCATGTAAATAGGTGACCTTGCTACAAACAGAATGGTTTTTTTTAAATTGTATTACGATGAAAATTGGCCGAGATATTAATTCCCAAAGTTTATAAATTAAAGCCACCAGCTAATATAACGATCGTACAGCTTATAAACACCGGGGTCGCGAGTTCAAGTCCCGCCCAGGACTTTTTTTCCAAAGTTTTTTTTTGTAATTTTTGACAATGTAATTGTTAATAAATGAACGACGAGTCGACACGATAACAGAAAATAAATCATTCGTTATCACTCAACCGCAGGGAGCTCGATGGGATTGTTTACACTTTTAAACTTTACCAATTAATATCTCGGATAATTTTCATCGCAGAACAATTTAAAAAAAAAGCGTTTTGTTTGTAACGACGTCAACTAGCTGGTTATTTTCTGTATCTGCATATTTTTCTAACATCCTGTATATATATCGTGATGAAAAAGGGATTGTTATATGGGTAACGAGAGAGCCAGAAGATGAAAAGGAGAGGTGGAGACAGAGCGAGAGAAAACCAGGAGATAAGGAGTACCACCTACTCGATACAGTAAATTACATACACGACTGACACTTACCCCCCGTTCATTGCAGTCCTTGAACGTTTCCGTGCGCCTTCGTCGCGTCGTCCTTCGTACCGACGATCTTCCGGTCTCTCTTCTCCGCGAAACTCGCAGTGCTCGCTCGGATCTCGCGAGTGATCCATCGCGAGATTCGTCAATTGGACCATGTCCTGAAAAATTCGACATTCGAGAAAATCGATCATTATATCGAAACGTTCGAAACGATTTACGAATTTTTTTATTCGGTGAAGAAGTTTTTTTTGAGATGAAAAAGTAAAAGGAAGCGTGAGAAGGGCAGCGTAGGAAGCTAAATAGCTAGGGAATTATTCAATATTGGATTTATAATAAATAATACTTTCAACTATCGAATTCATATAGTCTTTTTTTGACCAGTGTTATATAAATATGAACTTTTATTGACATTTTTAATATTGTACGTTGGAAAATACTGATTATCGTTGGATTTAAAGAGATTAGTTTGTTTATTAGTTTAACTTTTGAGTGAACAAAAGTTGTATCGAAGTGTCAGCTATTTAACGATAATTTGATTAAAATGAATTTCTTTTATTAATCGTACAAACATAAGAATCAATTTATTGAAACGAATGATATTGAATTATAAGTTCATTAAAACGATTTTGTTACTAATAATGTAATGGCAAAAATCATTTTATTGAAATGGTAGGTATTCGCTGATAAATTTTTTAATTTACCACTCGATAAATTATAATATAAAATATATAAAATTAAATAAAGTATAAAATATAATTACATAATTATAAAATAAAATATAATATAAATTTTATAATTTATCATCGAATCAAAAATAATTTTAATAATAAAATTATTTTTTTCCTAATATTTCACTCATAAAAATCGTTTTATTTTAAAGGTATTTGATGATAAATTTGTTGAAATTAATTAATTTTATTAATAATTCAATAATATCGGCTTACATTGCACTTGAACGAGTGTTTATAGTTTTTGTATCGAAAAGATTAGATCGTTGTACTATTCGCTCAAACGTCATAGATAAGAAATAACGAACATTTGTGACACAAAAATAGGCTATATATATATGTAAATAAAAATGCTTACCGAGAAATCGAAAACAAAGAATTCCTCATCGGAACTTTTCCATCGTCGACTGAGTCAATAATCGAAATTTCGTCGTTTTCGACGCATCCTGTCCCACATTAACCGAACAATATTAAGCTATCACTTTCGTCAGTTCGGTTAAAGCAAAGCAAAGTTTTTTTTTCAAAAAACGTTCTTTTGTGTTCACGCGCACTGTACCAATCACCGCTCTTTCCCTCGTCAAATTGACTCATCGAATTCGTTCATCACCACGCTACGATCACCCTCGAACTTTCTACGAAAAAAGAAATATTATTCCAACGATTTTTCAAATTTTATCTCTGTTTTTTCAGGTCCTTCACTTAAAAAAAAAAGAAAATATTTTCATCCAAACGCTATTTATTATTCCCAGTTAATCGTAACAAAATTGTATTCCCCCAATTTGAAAATAACAAATTACGAATAAAATTTATCTTCGATTAAAATAAAATCCAACACAAATTTTTTATTTCAAAAATCTCAAAAAAAGATTTATTTTCCTTCCGATCAAAGACAATTTCCCGACGTATCGAAACAAGAACGTCCGTCAATTCCCGTATCAAATCGTTTATACAGTTGCCTCGAACATCGCAGGATTTGAATTAGCACAGTGCCTATCGATACGTATTAATATTAATCGCGACGATACCAAAGCGCGAAACACTCGTCGCGTGTTCAGTCGCAATTGCCAATCGACTAATTCGCTCGAAAGGCGTCTGGACAAATTGCAAAAACCCGCGACTAATTCCAAAAATTGTTAATATCGCGGATAAAACTGTCTCGAACAAACAAACAAACAAACGAAACAAATCCTTTCTCTCTCACCAAAACCCAGACACAACAATTATTAAACAACAAAAAATTGTCTTTTTTACAAATCGTTTTTTAAAAATTTTATTCTTTAATTTATCTCGCGCGCTTTTTGTTTTTTGTTTTTGTTTATAGATTAAGACAAGCGCGACTGTCTCGACGAGCACGTGTCGAGCGCGGATATCGGTCGCGCGTAGCGCGTGCGAAGTGAGAGACGAGCGAGGAAACGACGGAGAATCGCTTCGCGAGTATACCGAACCGGCCGCGAAGGCTACCGCAACGAGAATGATAGTGGTTAGGCGTGGGAGAGCCCGAGCGAATATATAGAGACGTCGGGGTGAAGAAGCGTGGTTGTGGTTCCATCGGGAGGTGGAATCCATCGTCGAATCCATCGTGAACCTCCCCCTCCCTCCCCCCCCCCCTTCCTCCTTTCGATCGAGCGCCCGTCCGCCCTCGATCACCCTCTCCCTTAGGAGATCGACGCGTTCTATACGTGTGTATAGCAAAATTTATATATATATATATATATATAAATATAGAATAAATATAGAAATATAGAACGCGTATATATATATATATATATATATATATATATATGTGTGTGTGTGTGTGTATGTATGTATTGCACACTATCGCTCGTATGAATTTTAAGTATTATAAAAATTTAAATCATGAATATCGACATTCAATTATTAGCATGAATAAATAATTCATGCGATAAGATTTGTAAAAAAAACACTTGCATTTTTGGTCGATCGAGCGAGTTAAAATTCAATCCGGCACTTGGATCGGGATGAAGAGACGATGCAGGAGAGTGTCCGGGTCTTCCGGATGTTTTTGGGTTTTTACGAAATTTCTTCTTTGTTACGGAGGAAGATTTTTTTTAGTTTGGGTTTTTGATGAGAAAGATTACTTTTTGGGTTGAAAATCGTGAGGAAGTGGTGTGGCAGAAGTAATTTGTAAGTTTCTTGAGGTTTATTGGTTGCTGAGTGCAAAAATTGGCGAAAAATTGCAAATTTTTTGAAAAATTCGAGAATTTTGGTAAAGTAAAGGATGATTTTTGTTTTTTTTTTTGTTTCGATCCGAGGTGCGAGGGAATTGTGTTTCTTGGTTTATTGTTGTCAATGTTCGTGGCTCGAATTGACAATTTTTTTTATAGAAAATTAATATTTAAACGAAATTTTGAGTTTTTTTAAATGAACCGCGAATTTTTTTGCATCGCGAATACCGATTAATCTTAATTCCGAGACTCTCCGCAATCAAAATTGTTCTTCAAACTTCAAGAATTTACAAAAATTTTAAGAAAATTGGATTTTTTTTTACGAAAAATGTTAAGTTTCGCAAATTTAAACTTTTTCGTCAATTACCGGTAAAGCTCGTTATTAAAAGGTTAATTTTTTTAAATAGCTCGCGACTTTTGTCTATTGACTCGACAAAAATGACGAAAAACGTTATTTACGTTGAAAAAATTACCAACAATTAATAACGTTAATCATAAAAAGTGTTTAATAATTATGATACGACGACGATAGAAAGGATCGCATGGAAAGGGTATAATTAATCATCCCTTTTCAATTTGTCAGAGTGAAAATCCCGTCGACTCGTACGACATTTTAACGATCGAAGGTTGAATTCCTAATCCTTTGAGAAATAACTTTTACGATCTTCGTGTTTTACGCTTTCCCCCCCGGAATCCACGTGAAATCCTTCCATTAATATAAATATATATCACTTTACCAAAGACGTATATTCGTACAATCCTCTTCGTATCGCACAAGAGAATCGAATACGACGCGCTAAGCCCGGAAAAGAATTCCTGGCGCAAGTCGAATCTGCATCGCTCATTTTTTTCTCCTTTCTTTGTACGAGCTTTTTTTACGACCTCGGAATCATTCGAACGTCGAACCAACGAGCGAACGAGCCGGTCGATGAAAACACCATGAAATCTCGCCCGAGCACGTTCCCTTCTCGTTGACGTTTTTAGTACCGGGGCGCCCCGCGTCTGTGTCGCAACTAGTAGCGCCGTCTCATGAAAAAGAAAAAGCAAAATGAAAAACAAACAAAAAAATAAGAAAGAAAGTAAAAAGAACTCATCTTCAAACTCCGAACCCCAAAAAGCCGCCCACATGTCGCATACGTGTAACGAAAAAGGGCCGGAATCACGTGTGGCACAATCCCAGACAGTTCCGGATCGTGTTTTGTTTGATACGGAGAACATTCTCAAACATGCACTCTTCAAAAAGAAGAAACGACATCGAGATTTTTTTTTAAATCGTGATATTACAAATTTGACCGTAATTTTTGAACTTTCAAAAAAAAATACTTACGTTTCTTTCTTCGGGCTCGTTGTATTTTCTTTTTTTACATTTTTCGAAAATCGTGTTTTTCGTTTCATTTTTAATTTTAGTTTTTTTATTTTACCTTGATAATATTCGGAATTTGTTGTTTTCTTTGATTTTCGTCGTTATTTTCGATCATTCATCGTTGCAAATACTGATGTTTATTGTTTCTTGATGAATTATTTGCATTGTTAATATTTCCAATTTTTTTAAATTTAATTTTTGGACGATTTTGGGATTTTCAATATTTTCAAAGATTGAAATTTATTATTTAACCAACGCCTTGCCTCACTTTACAATATTTTGTTCAATATTCGTTGTTTGTAATTTATCATATCGAAATAATGAAAATTTTCAAAATATTTCTCACATTATTTCACACTTTCAAAACATTTCCATTATAAAAATTTGATATTTATCTTTTCACTCTTTCCTATTCTCTGTTTTCAACCTTTCCAACGCTCAAAACTTATATCTCGTACGTTTTCGTATCGTCCACGTTTTCATTTTTGCAAAATAAATTTTTGACTATTTAATCTTTAACATTTCTAACAAAAGAAAACTTTATTCTTTTAATTATTTAACCTACGTTCTATTTCTCAACATTTTCGAAACTCAAGAATCTTAATATCTCGAAATATTTTATACAATTTACCTAATTCTCGTTTTATTTCGCAATTTCCAAATTTTTTTAAGAAAATTCAATAATTTCATTTAATTTTGTCCTCGTTGTATGGAAAATGGATGAAATTTCTCGCGTATTATACCTCGATTCTCTCGGATGAAACAATAATTTTAAAAACATCGTCGAGCGTGCCGGGAACATAGGAATTTCGAGCGCACGCTAAAAAAAATCTAGTAGCTTTCGATAGATACGCGAGATTGTGAATTCGGCCGGATGGGTGAGGAACCTCGACCTCGCGCTCGTTTGCCCGAACACCAAGCTGAGTTATATCGTCAACTCCGTCGCTGTCACTTGACAAGGCACGGGATGTGCCTTTTCCGTTGTAAGAGATGAGCCGGGCATCCACTTTCGGGCTGTGGGAGCCGCACCCAATCCATACAACTGGTACTCCAATACGTATTGGCATTGGCTATGCACATAGCGATCGAATCGCACCAAGCTTTATCGAGCGCCGAATCGATAGTTAAAAAAAAAATTCGACTTTTATGAAGAAATTTATTTAATTAATCATTAAAATAAATATTATTATCATTTTTATTTCATATATTTCCTGAGGTTCGTTTGATAAAGAAAATGATTTTAATTCTAAAATTGAATATCGCACCAAGCTTTATCGAGCGCCAAATCGATAGATAAAAAAAAATTCGACTTTTATGAAGAAATTTATTTAATTAATCATTAAAATAAATATTATTATCATTTTTATTTCATATATTTCCTGAGGTTCGTTTGATAAAGAAAATGATTTTAATTCTAAAATTGAATATCGCACCAAGCTTTATCGAGCGCCAAATCGATAGTTAAAAAAAAATTCGACTTTTATGAAGAAATTTATTTAATTAATCTTAAAAATAAATATTATTATCATTTTTATTTCACATATTTCCTGAGGTTCGTTTGATAAAGAAAATGATTTTAATTCTAAAATTGAATATCGCACCAAGCTTTATCGAGCGCCAAATCGATAGTTAAAAAAAAAATTCGACTTTTATGAAGAAATTTATTTAATTAATCTTAAAAATAAATATTATTATCATTTTTATTTCACATATTTCCTGAGGTTCGTTTGATAAAGAAAATGATTTTAATTCTAAAATTGAATATCGCACCAAGCTTTATCGAGCGCCAAATCGATAGATAAAAAAAAATTCGACTTTTATGAAGAAATTTATTTAATTAATCATTAAAATAAATATTATTATCATTTTTTTATTTCACATATTTCCTGAGGTTCGTTTGATAAAGAAAATGATTTTAATTCTAAAATTGAATATCGCATCAAGCTTTATCGAGCGCCAAATCGATAGATAAAAAAAAATTCGACTTTTATGAAGAAATTTATTTAATTAATCATTGAAATAAATTTTATTATCATTTTTATTTCACATATTTCCTGAGGTTCGTTTGAGAAAGAAAATTATTTTAATTATAAAATTGAATACATTTTTGTAATCGATGCGAAGTAATTAAAAATTGAATTTTGGAAAGAAATTTTGAATGTTTTAAAATGATTTTTGTTATGAAATTTTTTAATATTTATTGTTTGTTGCTTATTTGTTTAAATTTGTTATTTGCTTATTTGACTAAAAAAAGAACGTTATTATTATTTCCTATTTTTTACAAAATTGTGACAACAAAAAATTCTAAAAATGAATTCATAAAGAAAAGAAACGTATTACTGCTTGCAAAAAATGATTTTATTTATTCGAAATATTATTATTTATGCCGAAAGGATTTATATTTTGCAATTATGCGATATTTACAAAATTGAATGCTGTTTTACAATCACAAAAAGAATTCTCACGTTTATCAAGATGTTTCGCATGGAAACATTTGTCACGTGGCCAAGGGTAGTTAACACCCCTACGGTTATTTGCTTTGACACATCCTCGTTCTTACAAACCTTTCTCCCTCTATTATCGAGCTAACAATACAAATTTTCTGCCAGAACGATCGGACGTCGAGAGTTCGATACACAGCGGGAAAAATTCATTTTCCGCCCTCGACAGGGCGTGAATTTCTTTGTCAAGGAAGGAACCAAAATAGTCCTCGTGTCCAAAAATTCGTATTATTTACCGTATTGTACAGGAATGATGCCCGCTGGAAGATTTTTGCTTTTGGAAATGCGAGGTCGGAGAGGGATCGGAGAATAATACGCGTCTGTTCTCTCACAAAGTTTGTAGCAAACTCGCGCAGATGTGCCGAAATATTCTCCGATTGTCACGTGCGGTATAAAGGACCGTCCGTTATTTGATGAAATTGGGGTTACTGTATTTAGTCGTCTCGAATAGATTTAGCAAGGAAATTATTTCGAATGACACACGCCGCGAATATCGATCGAGCACGAAAATACACCGACGATATGAAAATTATTGCAGAATAATTTATTCCTTATTTTACAATAATGTTTCCTATTCGTTTTAAACAAAAAAAAACATCATTTTTCAAGAATATTTTCATAAAGTTTTATTCGTTTATTTCAAAATTAATCTTTGCAAATAAAAGTATTTTTTGAAAAAAGGAAAATTGAAATTGCATGAATTTTTCGTGTATTCGGGATTTTATATTTGTTTTACTTAGATAATTGATTCAATCGATATGAATATATTTTTTTGAATATTTTAAAAATAATTTGAAATTGTTTGAAACTCGGTAACATCTATTTTCCAAATTTGTAAAAATAAATTACGTGGAATTACTATCAACGAAATTTTGTTGAACTCAATTTTTATCCAAATTTGATATTCCTCGATTGAAAAAATAAATCGATACCAAACAAACGCTAAAAGCTTTAAAAAATACGAATTTTCATAAAGTTTTATTCGTTTATTGCAAAATGAATTTTTGCAAATAAAAGTATTTTTTGAAGAAAGGAAAATTCCAACTGCATGAAATTTTCGTGTATTCAGGATTTTATATTTGTTTTACTTAGACAATTGATTCAATCGATATGAATCAATTTTGTTAAATATTTCCGACATAATTTGAAATCGTTTGAAACTCGCTAACATTTATTTTCCAAATTTGCAACGACGGACAATTTTTTAAAATAAATAAATTTTGTTTAACACAACTTTTATCCAAACGTAATATTCCTCGATTGAAAAAATAAATCGATACCAAACAAACGCTAAAAGCTTTAAAGAATACGCATTTTATAAAAATTTCGAACAACCAAAAACGTAAAAAACGTTGCAAAATTCAAAAATTCATTTTTACATCATTCAAACATTGATCCAATTTATTAAAATATATTTTCTGAGCATTTTCAAAACAATTTCCGTTCGTATCATTGAAAATTATATTAAATCATTTTAAATTCGTTCTCATTTATTTTTATCGTCGCGGCCGTTGGGGCAAAAAGCTTTAATAAATTCATCCTCTCCCCGCGTTCAATTTCCTCACTCATCAATTTTCGCGCACGCGCGAGAGTGACCCGGAAATTCGCAACAATGCGGAACACCCGCAAACATTTTGGATAATCTCGATTCAACAAAGTGTCTTCCCGAAGCTTTTATCGTTGCGGTATTGCACGAACATCGCCGGGGGATTGGGAGCGAAAGGGAGAGAAAGAGAGAGAGAGAGAGAGAGAGAGGCAAGTTCGAGACAAGAAGGGTGTACGGATAAAATATTTTTCTCAACGCACAATGTGATATATATATACATCGATAGTATACGCACGAGAGACCGTAATCGTTGGTTATTTGATCGTAAATGGTAATGCTCTCGGCTCGAACCCGTTCTCCTTACTCGCATTATCCCCTTCGCGAAAATCGCATACAACCCCGCGACGGTTCTTCTCGATTCGCGCTTCTCTCGGTGTGCAGTATCGAGCAATCATTTGCGTTGATCATTATGCAATTGTTTGCCAAATGAAACGCGGTACGTTTATTCCGCCAACGAAAATATATACATATACCGGGTGTCCCGGAAGTAATGGATCGCCCGGTGGCTAGCGGGTAGTTGGCGAAGTCACAAACTCCCTCGCAAAGTCCGAGCGGTTAATTCGCGATAGTTTTTAAACGAGAAGCGTTCTAAGTTGTCCGATCGAAGAGCTGGAGTCGGCCGCGTTCGAACTCGCGTTCCTTTTGCTGTGGAAGTGTGGGAGCAAAGTCCGAACGAACTAAGATCGACGAGCCGTAGCTCGTTTCCGATAGCTTCGATCTCCGGTCCGGCCTCGCACCGGCGACGATCGATGTCCCTTTAAACTTCGGACGCGCGTTGCTATCCTCTCGATCGCGTTCGAACGCGGCCGAGTCCGGCTCTCCGATCGGACAGCTTAGATCGTCTCTCGTTTTAAAACTATCGCGAATCCAGCGTGCGGACTTTGCAAGTGGCTTCGTGACGCCATTGGCTAGACGTAGGTACCAGATGCTCCGGGATTTTTAGGACACCCGGTATATGTATAAACCTTTTAAATGGAGATTTATTGGAAAATATCGAGAAAGCTTATTTTCGAATCTCTCGAGATCGATATGTATATGGATATTCCCCTTGGGGGTATTCGCAGATCGTTCCCTTATAGATCCTCCATTATCGGTGAATCGCAAGTATCGCGAACGACTCTCGTATATTCAACCGATTCGTTCTCTTTCTCTCACACATACATACACTATGTCTGTCTCGTTACTCGACCCTGTAAGATTCTCGTATCGATTCTGGACTTACAAAACGACCTGTCAGACTCGACCGAACGATCAATTTTCGTAGCGAGAGCAAAAGCCAATTTACGTGTCATTCAAACTTTGTAATCTAAGTACTATTTTCGTACAACGAACAATTCGTTTATGTCACCTCCCATTGATCGAGATAATGACAAATATTTGCAAAAACCAAGAATGACAGAAATTAAAGAACGTCGAGGAAATTAATTTTTCTATCAATTTGTCATTTAAAACATTTTATTTTTTCCTTCTTTTTCACAAACGATTTATTATGTACAATACTTTACGAAATAGTAATGAAACTAGAAATAGTAAGATTTGTAATAAAAATAATGACAAAAATGAAAGAACGTCGAAGAAATTAATTTTTCTATCAATTTGTCATTTAAAAATTTTTATTTTTTCCTCCTTTTTCACAAACGATTTATTATTTACAATATTTCACGAAATAGTAATGAATCTAGAAATATTAAGATTTGCAATAAAAAAGAATGACAAAAATTAAAGAACGTCGAAGAAATTAATTTTCCTACGAATTTGCCATTTAAAAACTTTTCCTTTCTCCTCATTGTTAACAAACTCTTTATTATTTACAACATTTTACGAAAATATTAATTCTTATTAATTTGATTAAATTGCTCTTATTAATCGTACCATCGACTAATTAATAATTACAGTCAACTCGAAGTAAACAAAAAAAAATGAATAAATAAAAAAAACGTAATCGATCAAGTCGAAAGTTGATACGGCCAATAAACGTACGTGACCAACTTTTCTACTTCCACGCACGAATTTCTTATCTCTCGACTCTCCGAACGTTGGGAAGTCAAAGGCAATTCGTCAAAGCGTGGACCAGAACACATCCTGGCACCCACGTGCCGGGTGATTTATTTTTTTTTCTCTATTTTTTTTCATCCCAATCGCTTTTTCCGACACGCTTTCCGGAATAATTTTGCGCTCTAATTAGCGCAAGGCCTACGTTAACGTTTTATTTTTTGTCCGGAGCGTCTCTCGAATGTCTCTCTCTCTCCTCGTCGCCATTTATAAATTCGGTTAACACTCGTGACGAATTATTGCAACGTTCATTTAACGAATGAAACGTTATGGCCGGTTAGTTCGCGAAATGGAAAAACACTTTTGAACGCTGCGTTACTACGATTTCGAATGGTTTATTACCATTCCTGTTTAAATTCGTAGATATAGTTATAAACATCGAGCTTTAGAATTCAGATCATCGGTTGAAAAAGCTTTCTTCTCTCCCTCTCTCTCTCTCTCTCTCTCTGTAGCATCTTCATTCGGCAACGAGGTGTTCACCAGACTCGTACTTTTAGCTCGATCTCGAAATTAATTTACGACGTCTCTCGTAATCGCCAATTTAAGAACAGCGAGCGATCGCTCGAGTTTTTCAACTCCGATGATCAACCGAGTCGGAAAGTTCGCGCCGATTTTACACTCGGTTCAGGGAGAATATTTCGCAACTCGGGCGTGGGCGATTAAACGCAAATTGTCGTAATTAGAAACGTGATTCGGAATTCGCATCGAGATTTTTTTTGTCACAAGCTTGGTTACAACTCTGACTTGCCAACGAGAAATTCAATTCGTCGTTTTTATTATTTTCTTTGAGAAAGTATTTTTTGGTTTGTTTTATTTTTAATTATTTTATGACCAAAGAAAATTTGTCATTTTCACGTGGTTTGAATTTTGCAAGAAAAACGTGGATAGTTTTCTTTTCACTTTTAATATTTTTCAATCAAATTCTACTTTGTGTGAACTACGTGTGTCTGCTAAAATAAATTTGAATTTGCGTCCATGTGGAAAAATACGTGGACAATAACGTTTCATTTTTTTTCACATAAATAGATTCAAAAAAATAATTTCATTATTAACGAGTCAAGTTTTATATTTTTTGTTCCTTGCTTCATTTCATGAAAACGGGACACCCTTTATATATACGACTCGTTGAAACGGGGCACCCTTTATATATTCGACTCGTTGAAACGGGACACCCTTTATATATCCGACTCGTTGAAACGGGACACCCGCTATATTTTTTATTTGTTACAGTGGGACACCCGATACGTGATTTAACTCATTCGAATGGGTCATCCGGTATATGTTTCCATTCAACCAAATAGAGCACCTAATATATTTTTTAAGTCGTTCAAACGGGACATGGGGTATATATTTTATTCGAATGGGACACGGGATATATCTTTTAACTCGTTCAAATGCACAACCGGTATATTGTCTAATCCGTTCGTATGGAACACTCGATTTGGGTTTTAACCCATTGAAATATGATGAATAGTACATTTTTTAATTTATTTAAATCAAATACCCGATATACTTTTAAATTCGATCATTTGGGACACCCGGTATGCAGCTCCTAAACTCTGATACAAGACGACGAGGGCGGTGGTAACGACACCTTTTTATTTTTTCCAAGAGAGATAAAACTGTATATTTCCCACGTACATATCTTTGTTCGTGCTGGTAATTGTCAAAAAAAAATGCTTTATTTCGACCTCGTTTCAAACCCTCTAAGATAGCTCGACCGATTTAACACAATAAATATCGTCGCTATCGGGGTTAACGTTTCTGTGAATTGCTAGTATAGAGGCCCCTCTGGTAATTCACTGTACCCTGAATTCATAGTCGATGACGTAGAGTCGATTGCAATGCGAAGCATATTGGCAGCGTCAAGATTAATCTCGTGTCCCGTCACTGGCACACGTGATACCTTGAAGAAGAGGAAGAAGCAACGAAGAATTAGCCGTCTGTTTTGTGTAACGCGATCTACACGATCAAGTCTGAAAATAACTACCAACTACCCTCGTTAAAACGTCACCTTCCATTACCTCTATCATTCTCCAACATTTTTGTCTCGAAGGATCTGCAAAATTTCGTCACATCGGCTAAATAGTAGTCTCTTTTCAAACACGTCCCTGATATTAATCTCTTATCAATTAGATGATTTACAAAGTGAGTAGTAAATTACATATACATAGTAAGAAATTATGGAGAAACGAGGGTGGTTTTATGAATGGATAATCAACATGACTGTTTTTAGATGCATTGTAGTGTTTCAAAAAAAGATTATCTTTGCTTCTAAAGGAAAATTAACGTTTCATCAAACTTCTCCAGATACAAAAGTTTCAGAAAAAAATGATAATTTAATTATCCTGCATTTTGTTTCTGACGCCTATTTAATTCTATTCTCGTTCACAATTTCTGTCAAATTTTGGCAATGATGTTAACGAATTTACACAGCTTAACCCTTTGAGCTCTAAGGACGCATATATGCATCAGCCTATGCGTCTGCGGACCACATAAGCTTGAAAGTACTCAGGTCTCAAAGGGTTAAACAAAAATTTGACTATCGTACTTCGTTTTTAGATGCACTGTAGTGTTTCAAAAAAAGATTATCTTTGCTTCTAAAAGAAAATTAACGTTTCATCAAACTTCTCCAGATACAAAAGATTCAGAAAAAAAATGATTAATTATCCTGCATTTTGTTTCTGACGCCTATTTAATTCTATTCTCGTTCACAATTTCTGTCAAATTTTGGCAATGATGTTAACGAATTTACACAGCTTAAACAAAAACTTCACTATCGTACTTCGTTTGTAGATGCATTGTAGTGTTTCAAAAAAAGATTATTTCTGCTTCAGAAGAAAAATTAACGTTTCATCAAACCTCTCCAGATACAAAAGTTTCAGAAAAAAATGATAATTTAATTATCCTGCATTTTGTTTCTGACGCCTATTTAATTCTATTCTCGTTCACAATTTCTGTCAAATTTTGGCAATGATGTTAACGAATTTACACAGCTTAAACGAAAATTTGACTATCGTACTTCTTGCTTGATTTATAACTAGAGTCAAAAAAAAGTAGCATTAGCAAATTTGAGGAATATGTACGTAATGGAATCACATGTTCAGAACTGTTTTTCCTTGATATTCACTAATCGCTCTATACTTTGACTGTGATAGGGTCGACCGCTGGTATTATAGAAAATAATTTATAATTATTTCTTTGTAGCTTTATTTACAATTGGTCGAATCTACCAAGTTTCCTCTATGCTAACGACCATAGACAACTGATATTACGATCGATGATCATAAGGGTGTACAAAGAGCGCCACGCAGCATCTCAAGCTGTTCGCCGATAAATTCATCTATGCGTAGGGGAAGGAGAGAGGCCACTTAAGTTCGAACGAGCGAGAAACACCTTTTTTTCGTGATTGCATGCTTACGGCATGTGAAATAGTGTCCAAATTATAGGTCACAGGGTGTATAATTCGACGATGCGTCCGAACAGGGCTTTTGCTTCTCGGAAGATTAAAAAAAAACAAAAAAGTAAAAATGCGCTCGGGAGAGTAAGAGAGAAAGAGAGCGAGGGGAGAGAGGTATCGAAACAGGCGTTGCACCCACTTCAACGTACAAGATAACGCCCCTGCATGTAGAAGTACACACCGGTAAACGGCAATCTTTCTCTTCGTTACAAGTCTAGTGTATCAAGGAAAGACGCTTTGATGCAAAACTCTCGAGAGATGAAATTCCCGTCTGATCTGTATTCAGGAATGATTTAATCGTCGAGTATGCGTCGCGATGAAAATATACAATTCAACGAATAACAGAGAGCTCGCGGATTTCTCTTTCGCTCACTCGTCGACTAACGGGAGTAAGTTTTTTTGTTTCTCAGAAATTTATCCGCTCGTACTCTCGTCTTTGATGAAATCATTAAAATTCTCTTCCTGCTTTTCCATCCGCCAGCGATTCTAACCGGAAATTCGTGATTTTCTACTAGCTCACCGAGACGTCTGTATTCGCATATTAAAAGTGTGAAGTTTCTCCTTTATTCGCGAACACTCTTGGCAAAGATATTTTCATGAATTATGGTACACAAAAATGTACAATTTTTAACACTTTTCTTGACTCGCTTTGGCTTCAACCGTTTCAAGTCGCCAAAAGACCCAACGTTTGTAAGCAAATCTGAGCGGCTTCCGCTTTTGCTTGCTTCTTGTTCGGACTTGCGACGGTTGGTTTGTACTCAATACCATTTACTTTCACCTGCAGCAGAGAAGTCGAGCATGAGTGTAGCAAATGTAATGTTTCGATTCGCGCATAGCGTTACGGATAAACGATTAAACAACGTACCTTGAAGAGAAAATTCTTCTTGTGATCAGGACCAGTCTCGAGACACAATTCATACACTGGACCACCGAATTTTCGCTTCGAGCAGTATTCTCCTAACAATGAAACTGGATGTTTCCCTACAAGAACGTTAATAATTATTATTATCATTTTCTTTTAATCGTCGACTCTCGGAAGTTGAAAAATTGTTGCGTTTGTTCATTGAGAAATACCTTCGAGCGTCTTTATAATCGGCACAACGGGTTTCTGACTCTTTCCTATCTTCTGTCCAACGTCCTGATCGGAAACGAGACCCCTCTTGTCGAGTTTCACTTCGAGCTGGAGAGGAACGAGGGTGCCCTCTTTATTCTTTCCCAACCCCTCGCCAGGTCGCCAGCCCATTTTTTGCAGCAGAGCCATGCCCATACCACCCGAAACCGGTGCAGCCGTAACTAATTGATCCTGTATAACGTAGGATAATTCAAAGTTGATCATTAGAAAAAATCAGTAGTCTGGTAATCTTCCTGACGTGAGTGAGAATATAAGTATTTCTTTTTAAATGGTGTAACTGTAGAAATGGAGTTAATAGCTGAGTAATGGATAAAAAAAAAACAATATTGACAAGAGATAGATTAATAGAGGATTTTATACATTATGGAGATACTTTTCTATGTGTCATTTCTCATTTAATATTGTGTCAGGATGAGAAATACTCACCAATTCATAAATCATAAATCGGTCATCAGGCTGCCGGTGTCATGTCTTGAATGATGCAGATGTATGTCTGTAACAAATTCTCAGGTGGATCTAGACTAATGCTAAATATTGCAGCCCATTTGATACGCCTTTCTATATCTACAGTTTCTTTTTTAGTTATATTCCTGATGTGCGAACAATTCAAATATCGAATGGCAGCTGACGATAATTAGCAATAATCTCATAGGAGTTACGTGGCCCACGGAACGACAAATCATAAGACGCGTTAGTGCACGAACAAAAAAAGTGCAAAGAAAAAAAATATGCGATTGCAAATCAGGCCACGTCGATCCCATGTCCGCGCAGGCACAGAATCCACCTCCGTTTGCGAGAAGTGGTCTGTGCCTACGACACAGTCTCACCCAGACCAAAAGATCTCTCCATCGACCTTAGACGCGGTCTTGTACGAGACTGTACCTGAAAACTTGTTACAGGCACTCAAATTTCTTTGTTCTTTTCTTTTTTTTTACAGTATAACACGAGGGGACAACTACTGCCTCGCGAATCCCGTTTGACACTGACTGATTAAATCTTCGATACGACGAGCGCATTCTTGAATCTGTCATTCGAATGAGATGAGTGTTCCAATTGCTGACAACGGTTAGTAATATTCATTGATACTTGTTTCCCCGCTGTCTTATATGAAATCCTAGTTTCATCGCTGTAACGTTTTCAGTTTTGTCCATGCAAGCCAACTTTTAAAAGGCTTTTGTTGTGTCATTCGAATTACGTTAGATTGATGTGATTGCAGTGAACAAAATCCATACAAAGAAAAACTTTGTATAATTTTTTACACAGTTCGTTAGCAATTAAGGAGTTACATAGACGCTGATACACTGGAAAGTATCGATTGAAAGCAAAAGGGTATTCAACAGCGTTACTCTGTAACTGTATCCTCTACAAAATTGAATCGTCTAATCACAGCCGATTAATCACAGATCTTCAAAATGAGACGTTATTTTTTATGGCTATTTCACTAAAAACGACATCAATAACATCATTGTTATTTATCTACTTCGAGCAACTTATGGCGTCTTTCCATAACCTCATGAATAACGAATTTTGTTCAAAGACAGCATTGAAACGATGAGGTGAAAAATTAATAATAAAAATTCTTAAAAATCATAATTTTGATACATGTTACAAGCGTATGTAACTCCTTAATAGCAGATTGTGTCATTTTTGTTCATTAACGGAGATGTCAGCAACGGGAATACTCAGCATCGAGAGTAAATTCGCAAGCTTGCACGTCGTATAAATTATCTCCAACTTTACCTTCCGTGCCCAGGCTTGATAGCCTGAATGAAGCTCAGCTGGCGACAACACTTTCACGCCGGTACTACCCGTGAACTGACCTGGCATCTGCTTACTTTCCGCCCAATTCTTCATCTAAACATTACACGAACGAGTTAAATCATAAAAATGTTCTGATATTTAAATCTGTAGTATGAAAAAAAATAATGTAAGGAATTACTCCGTTCTGGGCATGATACATCTCGCTTAGAGCTTCAACGTCATTGGGATTTTCACGCAATCTTCTCATTGCGGCTAGCCTCTGAGAGACTATGGAACCAATATCGACTGACTGCAAACATAAAAATAACTTTGTAAAGTAACTCAAGTTTATCATGAAAAGAAAATAATTATTGTTTAAACTTTCGAGTTTACATACCTCGATTACTGGGGGATGAGGAAAAACTGGCGGTGGTGGCTGTGGGGCTGGTATTGGTAATGGTGGCGGTACCGTTACTGGTATCGGCACTGGTGCTGGTACAGGTAAGGGTGCAACCGGTGCGATTGTAGCAATCGGTGGTACGATAGCAAAAGTTTGAGGTGCTTGCTTATTAACAGCCGGGACGAAGGTTTTCTTTGGCTCTGGCTTTTTCGGCACTACTGGTATCCATTCAATTTCTGGAAAAGTTCATTTCGATAAGAAAAGTGAAAATAAAATAATAAAAATTTTAGAAACTGTATTTTTTCAAAATATTTCAAAATATGAAACGGTTTATGTACCAGTCTTCCGATGATGTTGGCCACTGGAAACTGGAAATTGTAATCGTAACTGTGTCGACGATTCCGCAGTTTTTTCTTGGAACGTTTTAGTTGGCAATTGCTTGGCGTCCTGAAATTATCCATTTGCCTTCAAAATTTGAACGAAAAGTGCTTTAAAATATTATTTTATTGTTGTCAAACGAACCTTTATGTTCATAATTATCGAGGTTGGTCTCTCGCGCAATATGAACGGATGGTGAAAACCTTTTTCCGAACCATTGCCATCGTCGTCAGACGATATACTAGATAACTCACCGAGGGCTTCGGATTTTGATAGAGACTTGCAGAAATCTGATGGAGATCAATGCAAAATTGTGAAAACTGTCGAGTACACTGTATACTTATTTAAATACACATGTTAGAACTTCCTGGAAACTATCATACGACCACACCGGGTCAACTCTGTTTTAACGATGTTTTGTTATCTAAATTCATATTATATGGAGAACTTCATTTACCAGAAGTCCTGTAATTGAACTTTCACGATTCGTACCTGTGAGTTCATCGACAGTTTTTCCACCAGCTTGTATCGCTGCTATAGCCTTGTCCTGTTGTGCAAGCGGAAGTGCTCCCTGCTTTATCATGTTTATTGCATTTCTTCTCGCAATTTCAAGTAATTTTTTCTTATCTATCTCGATTCTTTCCCTAAAACCAAACGATCATTAGTAAAAAGGCACTAAAGGCAGAATTACTTGCTCTCCACTCCCGCAATCTTACTTTCTTTCTTTGCTTCTGCTTCGTGGCCGCCCATGTTTATCCCTATACTTGTCCTCGCTTCGACTTCTGTGATCATCCCCATCGTCTTTATTGCGTTTTTTCCTCTCTTTACTTCTTCCCACTCGTTTATCGTCGCTACGGTCGTGTCTCTCATTGCTTCGTCGACGAGCCTCGCGACCAGGACTGCGACTTCGCCGATGACTGGAATGAGACCGTGATTCTAAGCCTTTCCTTTCGCGCGACTGACTCCGTCGGCTATTCTCATTGCCCTTGTGTCTGGAATCTTTATTACGATATTCCTTGCTCGATTTTCCTCTCGTATCACGGTTATCCTGACCCTCGGACTTTCTCGTTACGCCAAGTTTTTTCTTCTCCTTCTCTTTTAGTACGAGCCTCAAATCAGTTTTCGTTATACCAACGGGACTTGTATTTCTATTTCGTTTTCCGTACGATACTGGACTTAGAACGGGCGATTCCATTGACGAATCACAATTGTGCGGCGGAGTCGGACTTAGCGTCGGTGTCCTATTATATGAACTGCTGTCCGATATTTCGCCGTCCTCCATTCTTGCCGTTTTCTCCTTCTCTTTCGATTCAATTTCCTTAACAGTCTCATTGTAAACCACACTGTTCTTCAAGTCTTTAATTAATATTTTCCGATGAATCTGTTGTTTCGTTTTCTCTGCTCAAAAATTAGATACGTTACATCGCTGTCATGATTATTTAGTTTCAAATGTAGGAGACTGGAATAATGAGCGATTGAAAACTTACCCAATAATCTAGGAATCCCCAATCCTGATGTTTCTTCATCGTTGTCATCGTCATGACTCTTTCTTAGCATAGGAGGCAACACCGGACTTTCAAGACCTTTGCTTAAGTCTGAATTCACCACTCGAGAATTATCCTCGATATTTTTCTCCGTGGGTTTCATATCCATAGAAACTTGAAACTTTGCTACATTCTCAGGTTCCATTTTGCACTGAATCAACTGGAAAATATCCATCTTGCGTTTTTTGGAACTTGGAATGTCCGAATCAGTTCCGTTACTAGAATGCGACAAGTGCTTTCGTTTTGATTTTTTCTTATGCTTCTTTTTCTTCTTTATACCTGTTGAAATAACAAATTTTTCATACTATCATAAAAACAAGTAATTGCCTCCTTTCTACGACACTATCATGTAACGACCACCGAAGAGACAAATACTAACTCTGGTATTATGGATAAACAAGATTTATTTTATAACATAAATACCATGTTATTTTCTTTTCTACTGCATAACAAACATTCCAGTCTTATTATAGACATATAGAGATTTATTTTGAACCAAGAAAAAGAACAATGACGTATTGAAAAGTAAGGTAGTTTTACACGGTATTACTATTTACTCTAATCGCATACCGTGAATCATCTGACAGTATACAATCAAAATGTTTTACTAAAAGAGTCAACTTTTATTTATGATTTATTTTGTACTTACTGCAATCCTCATTATCACTGTCACTATCCGAAGAATTGTACTTTCCCTTCTTTTTACGTTTCTTCTCTTTATGTTTATGTTTCTTCTTGCTCTTCTTCTTTTTCTTTCCCTGATTCGATTTACTGCATTCATCTTCCTCTGCCGGTGATGATATACCCTCGTCAGCATCGAATGTACTGAACAACTCCGTTAATATTTCATTCGACGATTTTTCCGGCAAACCTGGTTCTTGCTTTATCTTCACAGCTTCAACACCCACCGTTGTTATTAAATTAGCGATGTCGAAGATATCAGCCATTTTAATGCAAAATTTTGTTCTAATATTATTTACAAGCTAAGGCAGAAGGTAGCTATGGCGCAATAAATATTTAATTTTCACAACATCTATATAATAATCCACTGCACCTATCAGAAACGATCATGAGTTTACTCACTAACAAACACTAACAATAAGAATAGTATTCAGGGTATTCAGTGAGTAAACCACGAGTAAACTGTAATAGTGAGTAAATTCTACTATATAGTGGCTCTATAGAGGGCAAGCCTAGTTGTATGTATTAGCCTGCTGCAGATTGTACTTGCAGCGCCATCAGCTGTTGGTAGTTTCCGCGGTGAACTAAGTGGAACTTTTAATAAATCTGAAGAGGGTATAATTGGAGTGTACCAACAGTCGGCTACCCCACCCTGTAATTCACATTAATTAAAATTGATACAAAGAATGAGTATAAATGCTATAAAAGCCCTGGATATTAAGACCGCATCCAAGACGCAGTCAAGTTGCAGATACTGCATATTTAGGCGTTTCAATTTTTCGAGGGTTCATGAAGAGATGGATACAACTCTAGTCCGCGGAAAATCGAATTCATTTTTACATCCTATATGTAATCATGCAATATGATAAGTGGTTCTCAATACTTAGCCAAAATACTCATTAAGAGGCAGTGTTACTGACGATGAGCCACTTGCGCTTTGAAAACGAGATCCGTAAAAATTTAGAGGGTACATAGAGAATTATGGCATAAAGTACATGACGGTCTTATTTTTCCAAAATTTTGGGAAAATTTTTGCAGATTCGGTTACCACCGGAAAAATTTTTCTAATATTTTAGAAAAATAAGACTGTCATGCACTTTGTGCCATAATTCTCTATGTACGCTCTAAATTTTAAGGCGATCGGTTGCTCAGTGCCGGACACTTTACGGATCTCGTTTTCGAAGCACAAGTGGCTCGTCGTCAGTAACACTGCCTGGATACAGTGACCATCGCGATGTCCCAATGGCGCTTGCGCACTGTCGCCACATATCCCAACTCAACACGTGACTTCCCTTTCCCATTTTAGGACAATAAGAATTGTATAACCCATACTAATTATAAATTATAAAGATATCTTTTGATTTTTTAAAATTATATCCAATATCAAACTATGGAAATATATAAATAATAAATCATATATAAAATATCTTATAAAATAACAAAAAGTATGAAAATTATTGACTCATTTTATAAGACCTTGCCTATAAACATTTACAATAATTTGAGATATGCAATTTTCAATAAAAAAAACAATAATAATTATCATACATACGATACGCATAAGTGAAACTAATTCATTGGGACAAAAACTTCGTCGTCTTTTATTTGCTCCGAAGAATAGAGTTCATCGAGTGAACCTCTGTAATGAAAGCAACGCTGTCAATGATCCATAGAAACACCCAGATATGAATGAATGGCGATCTCAAGCGCATAGCGCATGGATGACGGAGAAACCCCCACTCCTTCGACCTTTCCCTACCACAGCGCCGACCGTACGCTTTTCCGTTCCCACGAGAATGGAATGTGGTTAAGGGCTGACCAAACTGGTTCTGCTGGTTTACCCGAGTATATACCGGTTTCCTGGAGAGGCGTTTTTTTTTCTTTCCCTCTCGCACTTTTATCCTCCCATTAAAAACTAAATAGCGGAGGAATGCAGCATCCTTTCGAAGGGCACAGCGGTGGTTCGACTCCGTCGAGTAAAACCTAACCTCCCTGCTAGTAGTTCATCGTTTCAACACGTTACATACACAGCGTCGCTGTACATTCTGTGAGGTTAATCCTAACGCCATATTCCTCTCAAATAAAAACAACTAAACAAACCAGAATATATAATTATTATTCGATAGTTTTTATTTAAACTTATATTGTACATAGTTTTCCGAAAATGATACCGAATTAAAAACAAAAAAAAACGAAAATACAAAACCATGGATTAACGCTACATGGAAATGAAATTCTAATGCATTGTCGTTTTCTGAGCTACGTCGAAGACAGTCGAGGTGACAAATGAACTTCCCCAACGAAAATGAAATCCATCTAAATTACAAAATTAAGAATAATAATTTAAAAAATAAAAAGAACGAAAGGATTTATTCAGAGTTTTTTTTGTCCATCGACGCTCGGACGCCATCGAGGCTCTTTACGTGTTGACAGTTCCAATCCATAGATTTCATTTTCGCAAAGGGCAATTCTTCTTCGACCCTATTCACAATTTTCATACAATTGTTTTTCCTTGTTATCATACACCACGAGTCGGCCACACACGTCGGCATCGACTATTTTCATAAACTATAAGTGCAAAATTAAATTTGTTATCTGTTTTACTTGTCCCTTCATACTGTAACTCATCTGTATCGATGTAAAAAAAAATTTTAAAACGTGTTATATTTCATAAATTATATCACTCGTTCTCGACAGTCTATTTGAACGAACAGCACATTTCTGAACAGGGCTTGTCGTAGTCGCGACCAAAAACCCACTATCTCTCCTCCTCGCCAAGAATATTCTTGAAATTAATGAATAGCGCGACAAGAGAATTTTTGTTGCGTACTGGTAAATATGAGAAAAATTCTTAAGTGGAATTTTCCCTTTTCTTTTGTGTCCTTCTTTTGGAAATAGAACCCATACAAGAATTCCATACATTACACACTTTTTCATTTTGGATGCATCTTGTCTCTAAACGCAAACATTATATGACTTAACATAGATCTTTTGTTTGTTCTTGTTGTTCTAGTTCTCGTCGTTGGAATACAATATCTCTTCTCGTTATCGCGAGGATGACCCAACTATTTTTAATAGTTGCTTTAAAACTCCGGTACTAATTATGAGAATATAATATATATGCGTAAGCTGGGCCGGATTAAAACTAGTGTTGTTGATATGATTCGGCGATCTAAGTAAATTTACGAGTCGTAACAAAAATTGCAAGCTCGTTTTGCAATATTGTTTCATTGGCGCAGCGCGTTTCAGCCCAGTTATTATAATTATCCGATTTTAAAAGGAATAACAGAACAAAAAATCTGCAACATTTTGCCAATTCTAGGTAAGTTTCTCTCATCGTTCACATTCTCCTTTCTTCTTCTTGTTTCAAACCGAAGTATGCTCTCGATTCAATTTACCAAGGAATATTTATCATTCGCTTCATTTCTGGTCCATTGGGCTTATTAAAGAAAAACAAAAAAAATGGAAATGAAAGAAAATAACCGAACGCTTCTTTTATCCACGTTTTTCCCTTTTTTATTTATCGTTACGTTTTGTAATGCATTAATCACGACACTCTTTTCGTTCCAGATTGTTCCAACACGATTTGAGAGACGGTGTTTACGGTCAGAAAGCAAGAGAACGACTCGCAAATTATATCGACGAGACGTAATTTTTTAATGAAATTGTATCGATGTCTCCATGGTGGAAGAAAGATTGTCTCTCGATGGCTCACTTTGTAGCGGTGGATTTTGAGGATCGCAATACTTTAGGCGAGCCAAATTCGTAAACACCGCTTGCTCAATGCTTGCTCTCGTACTTGCTCGAGTGATTCTCATAAAATAAGGTACTAACTTGTACATTGTACAAACGTTTGGATTACCGATAGAAGGATGAGATATTTATACATCACCTTAAAGTCCCTCGTTTCTTCATTTTGTTTTTCTTACTTTGTTTTTACGTCAGTCACAATCGCATATAAAACCGTGTTTTGCCGTCTCCTCAATGTCCGAGCTTTCCTTTACCGCTCTCATTGTCTCGCGACTTTGCGTACACATTGTGTGTATTCTTGATTGCCGATGGGCTTGTTTTTGTTCGGTTTTTACGTTTCTGTTGTTTTCCATAAAACGAATATTAGAATTGTTTTCATTTACTTCTCGTTCGAACGAAAACCCGCGACCTCTCACTACAATTGTCAGGCGTGGGCGAAATTTTGTTTTACTTTTTTACACTTGTCCACTGTACAATATATACCGAACAATATTTATCAATATATCCATTGTAACTACACGTAGTACGGGTACAAAATACGTTTAAAAAGGACTCCAATTTTCTATTTGTTTCTTTCTCTACCTCACAAAAAAAAATATAACCCAATAGAAGAGAACATAAAAAAATACACAATTTTAAAACGGCCGAAGTAAGCTCAAACATCATTCGAACTCTCTCAAACTCTCAAGCTAACTGTTTCCTTAATTACCAATCATTGTTATCGTTTTTTTTTCTTTTCGTTCGGGGAGAGTTCTTTTCACGTTAACTCATTCATCTCACGTACTGGAAATGTATTCGTCCGCTCCCTAGTTCGCTGAGTAATACTGGATATGACTAGACATCATGTAATGTTGCTATTTTTCTTTTTTTTTTGCATTATTTTTCGTTCTTACTGTTTTTTTTTCTTTGTTTTCATTTATCAACCTGCGTTCTTTCTCGAGATGGACGGAACAATATAAATTATCCTCGCATCGAAGAACATTTTTTGTATATCGCGCGATTGCGCAAATAGCAACTTACAGGATGCGGATAAAAGCCTCGACATTCTCGATTCGACCGAACGTTTGTTTTCGTCGGGATATTCATAGCTATGTTGTTTATATTTTCTGTTTGAAAGTCACGGTTCACGCGGATTGAAATTAAAACGGCGACTGAGATTGCGCGAAAGCGACGAACAAAGCATCGTTAAATTGAATACAAATGAATTAATTTTATGCTAAACTGTTGTACAATTATTAAATGATAATGGGTAGAAAAATCGAGACACTACAATTCGTTATAAACGATTGATGAGAAAGAAAGAGTTGTGCTTTGTATAAAAACTTCGAAGCAAAGGCGTACACGTTTGTAATAAAATAAAATTGATTTCGTTATTTTACATTCTAGTTTGCGATGCTTTGCCCGTCGTTTTCGCGTCTAAAGTTACTTTCCTGTGATCGTATTCGAATCTCGTGTCGTTAGGTTGGCTTGCCCAACGACTTTTCCCATATGACCAATTCAGGACGATAGATCGGACGAGAAAGTGGCCGAAATTCCTTTCGGGCACCGTCGCGTCATCGCTATTAGCGCCGGACCGTGAACATATTATCTTGAAACTCTCCGAATATAAACTGAACAAAGTAACAGAAAAAGATAAACAAAAACCTGGCAATATACAATCAAAAATATTTGACTAAAAGAGCCAATTTATTTATGTTTTATTTTGTACTTGCTATCCTCATTATCTCGAATCGATTGTCGCGAATCTCGGGCTTGTACCTGCAGACTGTTAGGCTCCATGAGTCATGTCATTCAGCTTTTTTCTTTTTTTTTTAACCGGTATAATTGAAAAAAAAAGAACAAATCCACGTTCGGTACCTTTGTCGTCGTAGAGGTTGAAATGATCGAAGTAACCGAGAAGAGCGGGGCGCTGGACGATCTTTGTCCCGAAGCGCGGCTCTTGTTTCTTACTTTCTATTATTTAACGTTTAATTTTCTCTTTCGATCTCAGCCATTCCCTTTACCGGCTACGATGGGCCAACTATGAGAAGAAAGCACGCACGGTCATGCTGACGGCTTGTCGACAAAGGGCGCAAGTCGTCATACCGGGTGCGCATTTTACACAAGCCACCATATGCCCGCACGGTAGAAATACAACGCCCAATTCTTCGCTGTAGCATATTTTACACATTCTCGCGTCATCCACGGGCTTACTGGCGTTCTGCTCCCGCAATGCTGTCGACACTTCGGTACTCGTGACTTTCGGAGTTTCTCGCTCCACCTCAGTTCTCGATACGTCGACTATGCTGCTTCGAAAGGTTGGTCCAACGTCGCACGATTTCTCGGCATCTTTTTTCTCCTTATCTGACTCCGCAGTTACTTTCGGCTCAACTTTCTTTATGTAACTCGGTAAATTCATTTGCATCGCTTCCTGAAAACGAAACGAAGATATGCATTAGTAAACATGTTTCATTTCATTATTACAATTATTTTCATAATACTACTTTAATGATTCGTTCAAAGAGAAAATTTGAAGTATTATCATTGAGAATTCTTGAAGAATGAAGCATTTTATTCGTTCCTATCACAAAAAAAAGATGCGTGTGAAATAGTATCGAAGCAGAACTTACTTCCGTCGAAGGTGGGGCCATGGATTGTCCTGTGATGGTGTTGACATATTGTTGTCCTTTGACCATGAGGAGATAACAACACTTGGAGAACCATTTTGCGTGTTGTTCCCACGGATCGTCATTGGGTTCCCAGTCCTTGAGACCGCCGCCGCAATGATAGCACAGAGTTTGATCGCCCTTGCCTGTATAGTAAAAACCTGCATCAGCCAAGCACTCCTTCGTCTGAGGCATGGATTTGGGCCAAGATTCGAAAGTCCGTAATCTCGCGTCGTAGCTAGCGTGTTCCGGATGCGCAGGTCCTTTCGATTTTCCGAGACCCAGCGAACCTAATTTAGCCGTACTAGGTAGAGGAAATTCTGTCCCCATGTGACATTCAGCCCTTGCGTTAGGTCTATACTCGAGTCCATAAGGTCCGCATACATCACGACTTCTTGGTCTTGGCTGTGGAATGGAATTTGGATTTTCACCGCTCGGCACATTGCCGCATGGTATACCTCTGATAAAGCGGCACTGTTCCTGCCATTTCTGATGATCGGCCATTGGATTATCGCCTTCGACCCACTGGCATATCTCAACTTTACACTCGAAGCAACGGACCTTGTCACCCTCGCCTGTATAGAAAAAACCTGCAGCTGCCAATTTCGCTGGATCCATGTACGGTACGGGCCAATTTTCGTAACTTCGCAGTCTTACTTCCTCCATTCGATAATCGCGATTGTCAACCTCGTCGACGTTTGTTTGACTCTGTGGCAGTTGCGAATGTTGTTGATAATGTGCTAATCGAAGATTGACACCGGGTTTCAACGACGCAATATTTTCACGTAAATTACAATGTTCGATGAAGTCCGTCATTTTCTTCAGTTTAACTTGAATCCCTTGTGGTTTATTATCTTCCTCATAAAGGTACGTTATCCAGGTGATTGTGTTATCGTCCGCCTTCTGAAAAAGAAATATGGAAAAAAAAACATAGGTTAGGTTGTACTTCGGATTGCTTGTCACAATGTGAATTCGTATTTTATCTATCCAATCCTCTACCAAGATTCAAAGTTGCTTCGTTCACGTTAAATTAATACTAAAAAATTACACTCGCTATATTTGCACACAGATTAAGTATCACATGTTCCGAAACTGAGCCCAAAGCTAACGACAGTGCAAACGTTACGGTCACTTTACGGTTATTTTTCAAGTGGTAAAAATGCACGTATGTTTACATCGTACGCGTCGTATCGATCAGGTCGCGCGCCATTTTTAAAAATATATGGGTTGTAATTTAGCACGCATGATCAACGAAGCGAAGAGGAACAAGCGCCATCTGACGGAAAATAAAAAATAATGAAGCGTCTCACGTCATTACCACACCTTACCCATTTCTCTTATAGTTGATAAAAAAATAATCCTTTCACAAAGACGATCGGGAAACTCGCGTACGCCACACAAATTTTACAGAATGCAAATGTACGTCCAGGAAACACTAACGCGATACTACCATCGTTGCAAAGTTGTTCATCGAAAAAGCTACGCGGTCGGGCACGTTTCTGAATGGGTTTAAATTTCTTTTTCTAAGCACGCGTGCGCGTTAGTTTCTCGCGTATATCAAACCCGGACGGAAATACCAAAAACGAATCATCAGCAACTTTTCATTGCTTGTGAAAGGGCACAACCACACACGAAGCGAGACGGCCAGAAGGAAAGAGACAGGAGCCGAGAAAAAAAAAGAGGAACGCTCTTGAGCACTGAGAAACGAACTCGTCCTCAAAAATGTGCTCCACAGCTGTACGCAGCTCGTTCCCTCGACCCTGTGTACGCATGGGACTTTGTGTGTTGGTACGTGTGTGTATGCGCGCGCCTGTGTGCAGATAAGCAATGTTGCCGGTTCTACTCGAGTTTCTCATGGCCCCGTATTTCTACGTTCTCTTGTTCGGTTGGCGCTACAGTAGAAACTCGATTAAACGAATATCGAGATGTCGTTATTACATTTACCACTGTATTCCACTATCGAAATAATATTTTAATACATAAATGTCCCACACGACGACAATGTTAGATTGTTCGAACAGTCATTTAATTCTGCGCAATACTTTGACTGTCAAATTAATTTCAACAATCGAGACTCAACAGTACAGCTACTATAGATAGCCTCTACCGCATAGCGGTCGGAGTCCACATGAAACCCCCCAGGCCTTTCTCGTATACAATCGGTACGAATCGCAAGAGCGATACAACGAATTATCTCGTTCCCACCACACCGCCAGCCACGTAGGAATGCCTGTTTCTCAGTAATTATTGTCTAGAAATTCTGAGCGAACATTTATAACACTAGAGGTTATACAGTCTAACTCGTATCGTACACGTCGCTCCCATTGACATTCCATTCGAATCCGCTATCTTTTCGCCATTTTGTTGTTTTTCTGATTTTTTTTTGTATCGCATTACGTATCAAAGATATTATTCAAATGATTCTGGTCGATAATTATGTAACAACGAATTATCGATATAAATTTTTGCATCATAGCCCAGAGTGTTGCAATACTTTCGATTTCCACGAACATATGCGTCTTGACAGATCGTAAATTTCAACATCTTTTGCCTTTGCATTATGCATTTCCAAAAAAGGCCACGGGAGCGCTGATTCACACGACCGTTGCGCGCCATCCTACGAACTTCCATACAAGCTCTTCGATATCTACATACATACGCGATACACCTACGTGTACACATGGCGACGACCACATAATACAGTTTCTAGGCGCCTATATAAACGAGCGATCGATACGAAGCTATGGTTCCATTTCATGAATGACGTAGGACGCGCCGTGCCATTTTGCAAAAGCAAAGAAATAACAATGGCTCCTTTGGGTCTGTTGGGAGTGCCGTGGCGCATTTTATCGTGGGTGTACGTGTTTATTCATCGCACACACGCGTTAGACGGATGAGGCAGAATTGGCGGCGTAGGTTCTCGACTCATATCGTTACATACATACATACATACATACATACATACATACATACATACATGCATACATATATATATATAGGAGTTCGGGGATATATATATATATATAGCGCTGAGGCCGCATGGCTCGTAATACATAGGAGTTCGGGGATATATATATATATATATATATATATATATATATATCCCCGAACTATTATATATATAATATTAATTAATATATATATAATATTATATATTATATATATATATAATATATAATATATATAATAATATATAATATATATAATAATAATATATATATTATATATATATAATATTATATATATATATCCCCGAACTGCTATGTATTACGAGCCATGCGGCCTCAGCGCTATATATATGTATACACAGCACGGTGGGCCGTATAGTAAGTATATAGATATACAGTGGAACGTTAATCTTTATTTGAACTTTCACGTATTTTTTTTTTCTTCTCGCTTGGCGCTCTACCCCTCTTCACCGCACGCCGCGCAGTCTCGAATAACGTAGATGCGGCAACGTCGCACATGCTCCGCGGAGGAAAAAGAGGCACGATAAACCGACACAGGCGGTGCTACCACCGTGGCTAGCACGAAACCATACTAACGATGAAGGGAAGTGGGCACGTAAGCGAGATAGAGATACGATCGGGCAGAGTGCTTATGTACAAAGCCCGTTCTTTGTACTATACGAGCCAGACGGCAAAAGCAGCCAGGCGGGACTCTCTTTTCGGTTATTGGACAGGAAGCCCCGGTTCGACTAGGCGGGCTATTCATATGTATATATAACATGCAGGAGCGTCAATGTTTTTTTTCTTTGTTTTCTATTTCTGGATCTCGTATCGATAACAGAATTATCATTTATCCACAGTCTCGTGTATTTAGCACGTAGAATAAAGAAAAAGTCATTGTAAAGGCGTTCGAGGAATGCGCCAATTGCGAATAACCGTACTGTAATCATTGAGGGAGTGCCTACTTGGTAGAATACGAATCTCTCTCCGTATACGTCTCTATGTAGAAAGCTCGACAACGTTTCGCTATGTAGAAAATTATGAAAATATCTCATATATAAAAAAAAAGGTTTTTCAAGTATTATAGCACAATATCAACAGGCACTCATCTTACTCGAGAACCAATTGTAATACCATATGATTGACTTTTTTTTGTGACAATCTTATCATATAACAATCCTTATCGTAATTCTCTTGAAAAAATCGCATTCACGACGTTGATGTTAAGTATTGATAACAGACGTTAGTGATCTAGCGTATTTTGTTGTGCTTTTAAGTAAAGTAAGATAAAGCGTCGGACACTTCAAAGGACAAATTCAAATCTACAAAGCGAACGTATATATATATATATATATATATGTGTGTGTGAAAGACAAAACCGTGTTTGTACGTTTCTGGAACCTACCCTTGTTTGGTTCTTACAATGTCGACGCGTGGTGTTCTCGGGCCACGGAAGAACAACGAAAATTGATTTTAGGTTGTATAATAATCCTTGTTCGTCACCGTAACACACGTTTCAAGAATTAAAACACACAAAGAAAAAAACTCGAACAACACTTTCGCGAACGATTGGCAAACGAAAAAATAAACAATGATTCGAGGGCAAAATTTACGTTTGTTAATTTATGTTTTCTTTGTTGGTTGTAAATTTTATTCTCGAATACAAAAAAAAGAAATTATTACGGACTATGCCGTGTTACACTGAGAACTCGGGCATTTCACTTCGTTACAAACAACGAGCGAGGCTGCAATGGCCGTGTTCGTCGCTCTCGACGTTCTACGGTTGGTCGACGCGTATACGAGTAACGCAAGTAACTAATGTGCCAGGCAACGGGAAGGCCACGGAAAAAGAAGGCCGTCAGCCTTGACGAAATATCCCACGAGAGCGTATATAAACACGCGCGCACTATGTTGATAAAAATGAACGTGATGATCACATGATTTACGTTTCGAGAGTATGGAAAATAACAATTGGAATATTAAGAAACGCCTACGTCGTGAATATCCAGAGCGAAAGATAACGAGACTTATTTATCGATTCGTCAGGAAATGTTTTTGGACACACGCGGTCAACTCGGGCGGGCGACTGCTAACGAATTTCACGAGACGACGCAGGGAGGCCTTTTTCTACCAATGTGTACGGCTTCCACGATCGATAATATCCTACCAATGTAAATACGCTTCGTGCGCAAAGTTGATCTGCGCCGTTTTTGCAAAGTCTGAAAACTTCGTAACCGTGGAATATAATTGGCTCTACCATTTATATATATCGCTGGGGGAATAGTTTTATATATAAATATACATAGAAGAAGTGCCATTACGCGCACGCGCAGTTTCCAGAAATGGCCACCAGTGTCGCCACCTGTCGGACAATGCTAGGATAATGGCACCGATGTCGCAAAATGGCACTATTACAGCTGCTACGTTTCTCTGAGAATTGTGACAATTTGCAAACATGCACGATTTCGTTGAAATATGACTGTGCCGATATGAAGTACCGGACGACCGGAACCTTCGTTGTTTTCGTCTTATCTTATCTTTGGCTTAAGTACAGTGAGCAATAATGTTTTTTTATATATTTAGAAGACGTGCCACGCATAACACAATCACGTGCACAGTTCCCTTGGACGGATCTAGATGAGCACCCACGAAACACTATCCACCCTGTGATGTTGGAGAAAAGAACAAAAAATAAGGAGAAGAATCCAAACCTATGATGAATTCAACCTCGAGAGTGACGAGTCGACGCGACATGCAAAATCTGTCTAGGCGCCAGATTGACAGCGAAATAGTTATTACAAGCAATGACTTATGCGCATCCAGCGTTGCGGCTAGTTCGCAGAATTAGATGGACCAATCGGAATTTTTCAAAGCCATAACAAGTCGTGAATACCACGTTGCATACGTATGTGGATTGAATGATAGTGACAGACGATAGGAACATAGCGCGCGCAACAGAGACAGACATATGTAAAACCAGAGTCCATATAACTTGTTTATCTCTGGACCACATTTGAGTCATCGCGCAGCAACGTTTCAAAGAAATATCGTTGACGAAGCGTCCATAAACGTGACCGGATGCTTCAACCGTACGACTTTTTTTTTTCTTTCTCTGATAGGAACACTCGTTTTATCGACAATTACCGACGTCTACGTTTTGTTACGAATAATTGAATAAGAATGTTCAACTAATGCAAGATTGTGAATTAAGTTTTCTCACTTAACCTATAAAACAGCGATGACAAGATGCTTTTTATAATTTTGTAAACGCAAAGCTTTCAGGGTTAGCTGCAAACATGATACTCGGCTGTATACAATGAAAAGCACAAGAATATAATTTGTTCTTTTGTATGAGATGATATCAACAGCGTTGCAACGAATTGAAAACAGTCTTATGGTTCATTGATTAAATATGGCAGTGACGACAGCTAATTAACATGCACTATTAATAAAATGACTCACTTGCACCTGAAAGTCCCACGATGATAACGTATTAACCATTTTGTCAACTGTGCGCGATTAATGTTAAGTGTAAGTCAGTTATGAAAAAAATACAAGATAATTCTCATTTGCACGCGTTATATATACCGTACCATGCGGATCTTGTCTGTTTTTTTTCTGTATATTTTACTGTATCTTTTCCAATAAAGAAGATAATGAATATGAGATATATTCAAGTTAGTCGACTTTCACAGGAAATTGAACAGGCAGGTTGGTGTTGCATGTGATATACATCACGTGCAACATCAACGATGCTGTTCTACTGAATAGTGCATTCTATCAACTTGTTTCGATGACTGTTCTCTCACCGCATGTACTACAAAAGCGCAGCTTCGATTTTATCAGATTAGCGATAACAAATTAGCGATAACGATTAGCAAGACAGTTCTGCGACCTGTTTATTTCAACAATCTGTGACGGATCGCGAAATTCTGTAGCGTTGGTATTCGTTATTCCTTGGTCGTTTTCTTTCCAACACACTCATGCAGGGAAAAACCTTTGCATTCCGCTACCATACAATGACCCGAAGAACAAAAAACATTTGAAAGCAATAAAGCGTTGCGCATCGAGATGGATTGTTGCGCATTGCGGTGCTTCTTAGAATAACAAAATCATCCATATCTTATCACGTATCATCGATTCAGTCGTCATTATTCTACTACATTCTTCAAAACCTTGGCACATTTTTCATTACCATACGATTTATCAAGGATTTCAGATATCAGTTTAAAAAATTCAACGATTGTCGATCGAGTTAAAAAAACGACGATAGCGTTAATAATTTTATATTTCCACTGAATCCTGTTGGCAACACTCATCGATACACGTATATATAGACATTATCATTTTCACAGATGTTAAGTTAATCGCGGCTTAGTAAATAATATATATAGATCACATTTCATGATGCGTTCGAATAATATTTCCAAAGAAAGACCATTTTGCATCGGTAGTTTACAGAATATTATAATAGCCAGCCACATTATTCACGCCGTTGCAGAGATTCGCTCTGAGTTTACATGTACACATAGATTAATTGCCAGAAATCTTTTTGCTTATTCGTCACAGCAAGTTAATCGCTAGCTCGCAATGCGGGTGCAAGTGAAAGCGTTTTTTTTACTGATCTTTAAAATTGTTCTCTATATTCTTTATAAGTTTAATATTTGTTTTATGGATATGTTCGTAATTTTAGCGGGTCGAACAAAAATATAGGGAGAAATTCTCTTCGTCAATTAGTCGATAAATCTATATCCATTACGCCGTTATATTTTTCAGAAGGCAATAGTTAATTTATAGTACGACTATCTTCCACATATCTTCTTAACATTTATGTATAGTATAATATATTAAGTTTCTTCAAGTGCGATCTAACTTTCACCGCTATTGTCCATTCATTTATTCTTTCCTCATTAAAGATCTGTTTGTTTCTAAATTTGTATGTAAATTCGTTTATACCCGCTAATAGGAGCATTGTCTAACGAGAGGCGACCGATTAAGCTAAGAACGTACGTACTGTAGCGCGAATCTCTTGGCGGCACATTGGACAGTGCGTCAGATATGGCGCGCAATGAACGCAAGTTGAGAGATGTCCGCATGGCAAAAACACTACCGAGACTTCGCGATCCATGCAAATTTTGCATAAACGAGCCTCTTTCAACCTTCGATTTTCTTCCTCCAGTGCAGCTATATGAAAAAGAAACAACACATTATTAATATCAATGCCGATATATAAGCAGAGCTTCCATAAATAACTGTTTAATGCCACATTGTAGAGTTGTCTAACGTTATTACATAACCGAGCAAATATTTAAAATGAATCTCAATTGATTGGAAGTAAATGATAATTTCCTATTTATTATTTAATTGTAATTCGACAAATTAACTTACCAGCTCGATCGACCGAGGAAGGTTCCGTTTTTTGAACAGCTTTCTCGGTCTCGTCCTTCGTCGATTGGTCAGAACTTTCACCATTGTCAACTTTTTGACGTCTCCTTTCAACATTCTTTGTGAATGCCCCCGAAACGTCATTCGACGCAGACGGGTCTACTGTTCCACCCATGGATTGCAGCGTTATCACCTGATGGAGGAGATTTGATAACTCTGAGGATGGTGATTCGTGGCCGACCATCTCTGATCTGCAAAACAGTAAATGTTAATCGACCAAGTCATCTCGAAGGATACATTATTCCATTTAATCGTTGGTACTGATAGAAAATCCGTACAAGTCGCTCTCCTCATTGAGTTGAACGTGTCGAACATCCTCAATAAGTTCGTCCGCATTAGCATAAGGTACACCGGTAGCTTCCATTCTTTGCTTCAATGCCATTTTCACTCGACCAACGTTTAAACCTATTTCTAGCGCTGCCTAAAAAAAAAGTTTATTGAAGGTTTTTGGATTCGATCGAAGGTGGATGTATTTAAACGAAAATGGACGATAAAATTTAACTGATGAATCTTGATCTTTAAGGAACTTGAAGAAGGCTTTTGAAAGTATTAACGACTAACCATAGCTGGTCCAGTGCTAAGAAGGCCCTCGACCTCTGCATCCGTAATTTCCCGTACGCGAGCTCGTGCATTTGACGGCAACGGTGTTGGTAAAGTATTAGACATTACGTCTTCTTCACTGTCCTCAGGCACACCCAAAAATATCTGTAAATGAACCATAGATATGATGAATATATTTACTTAGGAATATTTAAAAACATGTTAATGAAAAAGTTCACATTCATAATATTCAAGAGAAAACAAAATTTTACCAATGGATCAAGAGGTGGCCTGTTATCGATGCAATGTTTGATGAAATCCTGTCCTCTTACGAGTGTTACAAAACCACATTTTGGAAACCATCTGGCATGTTCGGTCCATGCATCATCTGTCTCTTCCCAGTTACGCAAACCTCCGTCACAGTGAAAACACCTCACTTGATCTCCCGATCCTATATATACGCGAATCCCGTTAAAATTCGCCATTACCGATTCAAATCGTGTGGTGTATTTTTTATCTCACAATCAACGATTGAAACTGACCGACGTAATAGAAACCAGCAACAGCCAACATTTTTGGTGTTTGCCGAAGATTTTTCGGCCATCCTTCAAAAGTTCTCAATCTTCCCTCGTATGCGGAATATTTGGGTTCGCGCGGTGCCAGATGCCGCTGTACTCCTAGTTCACTGAGATCAACGCTGGTCCCTGGTACGAGTTTGATGTTACTCAACTCGCCTTTTTCCGCAGTCAAAACTGAAAGATATTACACAATTAGTTTAATACGGCGTAATACCACTTCCTCAGAATATTTATATAAATTCTCAGTTTATTTTATATGAACCATGCACAATAAAAGAGATCTGATCTCGTGGCTGCTAATAACTCTTTTTTCTACTCTTTAATTAATACCTGATCCCATTAACAATACTTTATGAATTCGCAACGACTACAGCTGATCTGGATACGTATTTGTAAGAAGCGCCACTGTTTGCAGTTTGACATTGCCAAAAGAGTTATATTTAGTCAGAGGCATGATACGATGACGCGAGACTATTGGAACAAACTATATTTATGTATATGAAGAGTTTGGGTACAGTAGGAACTCGATTAGAAAATTGGGTTCACTGTTTATGACTAGCCATTTATATCAACAACTAATATTATTGCATAAGGATCAGGTGAGACAGTGAGCTCGGCAATTGAGATATTCAAGTAATGAATAATGTCCATAGTATAACAATAGACTAATTACCTTCTGCAATATATGGATGGTTGTAGAAATTGCAATTGGGGAAACATTTCCTGTGCTTTTTAATAGGATCATCCCCAGGATCCCATTTCATAATGATTCCTTGACAAAATGCACATTTTACCTAAATAGAAAAAAATAACAATTAAATTTCATAAGCTCTGTAGCAAACAAAGTTTGTCACAAGATGATTGAAAAAAATACTCATTGTCAGTTATATTTAACTACAATTAACATCCATTGAGCACACAGAGAAAAATCTTCAACCACTATTTACTATATGCCTAAATGACATAATTTGTAAATACTAATTCGATACTTGATCAGATTTGCATAATGTCAAAAGTGCAACTTGAACTATGAACAAAAGTGATGAAGTACTCTTACAATTTTAATGAAAAAAAGATCTCATCACATGGACATGTTTTGTTTTGACAAGTTCTCTGTTATTAACAATACATAAAATCTAGTTTCAAAAATATAAGCATAAAACTGTTAGTGTTTAATGCTTCATTTATTATAAATTTGTCAGTCTCGACCTTGTAAACAATGTACAAGAATTTTTTTTTCGATAGTAAATATCATATCATAAAAAATTGAATTTCCTTTTTATAATAGGCATGTACGTGTACACATAACTTCACGCTAATTCTTATTTTGATAAATTATAGAGTACTCAAGGTGTTCAAAAGTTAATTCTATGTAATTGAACGCAACTGTATATTGGTAATAAACTGCTCATTTGTTATACTTCGTCAATAATTAATCCATCGCACGTGAAATATTGAGGTAAAGAAGGCTTTATTTTAAAGCGTGGAAACAAGTCTGGGTAGAAAAATGTGTAAGATGTGGGACAAAGGTGTGTATATATGGGGCGAATGAATGGTAATGTTTGAAAATTCTTCATACCCTGGCATTGTCCTGAAGATAGTAAAATCCAGCTCTAGCAAGGCTCGTAGGAGAGACGATGAAAGGTATTGGCCAGTTGTCAAAGGATTTTAACCTTTGAAGTACGTTTGTATATTTCGAGTACGAATGTGCGGTTTGCGACACTGAGGCAACGTGCGATGCATCAGCGTGGCGTAGTTCTTGCGAAGAATTTTCTGATCTAGACTGGGAAGAAATCTCTGATCCGGTACAGTCTGATGATGGAATTAATGGAACGTTGCAGGTTTCGGACGGTCGAACAACGAATGGACACGCAGGTTCGGCTTGACGATGTCTCACCATCGCCAGATCGCCGTAATTCCAATCGGAGACTTTTGTACCGCACAAAAAACACTGAACCTCAAGAGCGTGACCCGTATAATAAAAACCACCTTTTGCCAACCGTTCTGGACTTATTACCGCGTTCGTTGGCCATGTAGTGTATGTGTTTAACCTGTTTCTCTCCACGTTCATTTTTTCAGGAAATAGTGGAATTCCCGGAATTCTTGTTTATCTCCTTGTTTTACGGACAATCAATCGATTGACTCGTTCAACGTTCGATATGACAACATCATTCCGATGTGGAGATAAAATTAGAATATTTACGTTTTATTTTGGCTTGAGAATCCGTATAGAACAATAATTGGGTTGTGAACAATGGTTTAGAACCGCAATTATCTTACGATCATTTACAATCAGTCACTTCAAACTTGTCAGTAGACGATGACAAAGAATTCGCAATCATCACAATCTTCGTTGACTGTTCAATCAGAAATCAGTAGGGAGATCAGCCACGGTCAACAAAAGTTGAAACCTCGAGAATTGATCGTGTGGAGCGACATCTCAGCGGCCAGAAGGTGAACTTTTTTGAACCCACGTTAAGATGACCGCAAGCAATCGTATATACCGCGAATATCGTGGCGATTCAAATGACCCGACATTATAATTGTGATATTCGTGTTACGTGGCAGGTTCCCGATTCCGTAAACTCCAATTAAAGCCTTTTTGGAGAAAAAGAAGTGTTGACCTGTGGATAGTCGGCATTCCTGATTTACTTTTGATACTTTGGTGAGCCGGGGGGGAGGGGGGAGTCAGCATATTTATTCGCCCAAACAGACGTTGTAGAACGGTTACGGAATAGAAAAGTTGTTGCTTGTTAAAATGGTAAAATTTTACTTGAAATTTTTCCCCATACCTTAAGAACTCTAGGAGAAAAATGCAAAAACCTCGAAATAAGAATTTACCCATTTAAGGTCGATAAAATATGGAAAATCTAAACGAATCTAAAATGGCTGAACTACGCCATGAAGTTGCTGAGGTATAACGTGAACGTGTCTGTTTGACCTAACGTTGGAGGAGCAGTGCAGCCAAATCGCGCACCAAAGTTACCCTCTCTCTAGTTCCTCGTGCTCCCACCACACAATCATAGGAGCGCCATGATTGGTTAGCTCATATGATTGTGTGATGACGAGGGACTAGAGAGAGGGTAACTTTGGTGCGCGATCTGGCTGCACTGGTGGGGATCTCAACTTCTTGCTTTAATCGAAGCATAGGCATATGGCATATTCGTTCTATAGTCGTGAAATTTGTTAGTACAGGTTACGTCTAACAAAAAACATTATGTCGTACAGTATCCTACAATTGTCAAGCACGTAATAACCGTCAATGTTTTCGAAGCAATTCTTTAGAGTGACAAGTATTCGTCTCAACATGCCCAATTTAAACGCATGTTCCCTAAATACTTGATTGTTGGAATACAAACTTTGTACTTTCCGACGAAAGTAAACAAAGCATCGTGAATACGCAAATGTCATTTTGACGACCTACAACGACCTCGTGGTAAAATGTCGGGTCTTGCAAGACTCGGTCCTACGATTCTTGAAAATCGCTTTTGCAGCTCTAGTAAAGCAATAGCCACAATTTCACGATTCAGCAGTAACCAGAGTCGAGGAGAAAATTCACCGTCGAAGAACAGACCGATGGTCAGTGCAGATGAATTAGACTTACCAGTTTCAAATTCAACGGTTGAAAGTGACATTGACGAATTAGCAGTGCCTACAACATGTTGCATGTCCGGCTGCGCAAATTGTGTTTGGATACAGTACGCTGAATTATTAAACGAAAAGTTCAAACATATCGACGGTGATGTGGGAAAAATTATTATGGACAAAGTCGAAGATCCTAATATGCGTGCTTTTTTGATGATGGAACTTCGCTGTCGCAATTTCATAAAATCGTAACGAAGTATCGCAAAGATGTAATACCATAATTATGAGTACAAGTTTATCAATAATTTATGTATATAATAGAATTCTATTTTTTTTCATAGCACAATAATAAATATACAATTATCTACAGTTTTCATATTATTGATATAGTTTCTTTACAATTATTTTGGATGTATTAATTTATGATTTTACTTCCATTCCAAAGAGTATGTATAAATTTTGCAACCATCTCGATTGGGTTCTGAGACTACGCAGTTTTGCTCTTTCCTCCTTGAAGATAAGCCACTCGTGTCTGTCAACGCTGCTACGTGGACCCCACTCTATCAATGGCGAAAATGATACTTTCCACTGTTGTTGTATTGGCAGGTGGCGATTTTTCAACAGAGCAGTAATAGCCCAGAGTGGAATTTGACCGACACCGATAAGGAGAATGATAATACCAGCTGCATGTGCGCTCCAAGGAAATGACGAATTTCCATATGTCAATGGTGATAAAGTTATGACAGTGTAGAAGAAAATCGCTATCAGTATCATGGGAGTCACTAAGAACCAGCACATTCTCCAATAAACGCTTGGTCTTTTCTGGAGCATAAATTCCACATCATCGAGAAAGTTCTCGAAACCATAAACCCAGATAAAACCAGCGATTTCGAAAGTCGCAAGGATAAAAACGACGAAAGATGTGCCGTAGTAATCGACCAGAGTTAGAATGAATTGGCCACCCTGTAAAACAATGAAAAAGTAACACTGGTGAAGCAATGAAATTTCTTTTTTCAAATCTGGTGTATTGAAAAAGTTTGTATCAAGCTAAAAAGAAAAAGTGACAACAAATTCGAATGTTATTGAAATTTGAAATAATATATTTCTTACTTACGGGCGTGACATAGACGAGCCCAACGAGAAAACCGACGAGACAAGCCGGATACATAATTTGCCAGTACTTGCATTGAGGAAATTGATCAGCTATGGCGCTTATTATACTTCCGGTCATTGCTACAGCACTCCCAACTCCAAGAACGAACATCATGAGGAAAAATAAAACTGCAAAAAGCTGAAACGTATGTTTTTTCGATCAAGAAATTCTTCCGCAATTAAAGCGGTAAAGATGTAAAAAAAAATGTTCACCTGTGGCATAATTGAGAATTTTGCGATCGCATCTGGATAAGAGACGAAAGCTAAACCGGTACCAGCTCGCACTACGGATTGGATATCGTCTGTACCCATTTCATAAGCAAGATTTCCAAGTATACCAAAGATCGTACAGCCAGCCATCATGCTCGTAAATGTATCGAGACTCGTTATGATTAAAACGTCTCTGTAAAGGGTAAAGTATTTTAATCCCTGTGAGAATAATATAATATATAAATCGTGCGATACAAGTAGCTAATGAATAAATTGATTATATGTCTTTTCATTTTATCGTTTTACTAATTCTTATTTATTTACTATTGAGTAGATTCATTTATTTTAATGAAAATATAACATATTTACCTATAAATATTGTGCCTGAAGTCATTGTGGGAAGCATAACAGATAATCGCACCAAAGCAAACGGAAAGTGAGAAGAAGCATTGGGTCACAGCGGCGTACCAAACTTTTGGATCCAACAATTTGCTCCAAACTGGTGTAACGAAAAATATAATACCGTCAACCGCACCATCCAGGGTCACAGCACGTGCAAGAAGACAGATCAGTACGATATACGGAAAAATTGCCAAAAAGTATGAGGCCTTTCCAGTGCTCTTAATTCCACGGGATAGAACCAGACAAACGCTGATCCAACTGCCTAGAAGACACAGCGTCAATTTCCAATCAGGTAGCCCGATGCCCTCGTCGATCGTTTTCACTTCCTTGAGAACGATTCTCGAAAAATATAACTCCGCAGAACTTTTTTTCTTCGTGAGTGGTGAAACATAAATTTCATCATAATTTTCACTTTTATTTTCATTATAGTAATGACCCGAGTCGACGCAATGCTCCGTTTCCCATTCTGGACGGCACCGTGACCAAGGAAGTTCCTGGCTAAACGATGAGATCAAATAGAAAAGATTGAGAGCCATCAGGCAACAATAGTAAGAAACGAGAGCTATCGTCGAGCACAATTGGGCCCACCCAACACCTGGAAAATACAGGCAAAAAAATGAAATTATAAAATTAAATGAGCTTGGTCAATCTTAGAAATAAATTAATTCCATTGTAAATTCTTAGTCAAAATCGAACCGGCAAAACCAGGCGCAGCATTCCACACCTTGATGGATGTTTTTCCCGAGAATTGACCAACTATCATCTCGAGATAGTAAAAAGGCTTTCCGACGAGAATCAAGAGAGCGATGTAAGGTATCAAGAAAGCTCCACCGCCATTCTCATAGGCCGTGAACGGAAATCGCCAGATGTTGCCGAAACCCACTGACATTGCGACGCACGACATCAGAAACTCGATACTGTTGTTCCAGCCACCGCTTGCAGTCCCTTTCGACGATTTTCCAATATTTTCATCGGTCGAATCTTTCGCCGATATTGTGCTGGCTGCCGTCCCGTACTCATCGTCATCCTCGTAAGCTTCATTCTCCACTCCGACAACTTCCACTTCCTTTAACTCTTTCATGACCTTGGCAAAAACTTAAAGATGTAAATTGCAATTTCTGCAATGCTTTCTTATTATTTTCGATTATTGGCCAATTGTTGTCTATGATAAAGCAACGTTTTGTATATTTACTTCCTCATGAAGTAAATTTCACCCATGCCTGAACGAAGTGGAAGTCTATAGTTACATCTTTAAACAGCAGCTTTTTACTTACTCTCACTTTTTTACCTGATTCAATTTACTAATGAGTATAAATAATTCAATTGCCTTTGTAAAATGTAGCAAAATTCGTAAAATAAGGTAAAGTTTTTGAGTATTTGTTGAAATTTGTTTATTTTACCAATGCATCTATTAATAATTAGTTGGCATTGTATTTATCATTCGAACGTCATTCTTATCTTCAGCATGGTTAATTCCTTCGATCTTGGTCGTATCATGCTTGCTCGGTTGAAAATTTCATACGTAATACGTCCTTGAACGAAATTAATAACTAATAATTTATGAACCGACAACAGGAACTCACCATTCCCTCCTTGCACTCTGCGTCGACAAAATATCGGCGAAAGATCGTCGTTTATTTTTTTTTCGAAAAAATGAGAACTTCCACCTTCGTCGAGATCGTGATTGTAACTCTGGAATGTTATCGCGCTTGGGGGATTCGATGCTTGTCAATTAAAGCGCGCAACGTTTTTCTCCCCACCTCGTAGCAATACCCGGCACGTTTTATCGTTCAATATCAATGTTATGCCATAAACCGGAAAACAGACTCTTTAATAGGCTTTTCAGTACGGTACATTACAAGATACAAACATGACCGAACGTTCCTTGCTTGTCGTGAGACTAACGAAGAGAAAAGGAAGAAAAATTAAAAATCGCATAAATTTCATTTTATTACGCGCTTTATCTGCTTGCAAATAATCTTCAGTGAGAATTCAGAATGCATACGTATCTAAGATCCGCGATAAGAATTACTAAAAAGTCTTTGACGAGTCGAGCAGCTATTAAAATTGTGATACAAATGAACACCGATGATTATAGTTAGCGAACTTGAGTCTCGGTTGTTTTCATGCGTTTTGGCTGAGTCAGTTTTCGGGGTGTCAACTCTCAAAAATTTGTCTCATTGTGACGACGATAAAAGGAAATTAACGTAAGAAGTTTATGAAAAAGTGGAATGGCAGAAGTCGAAGCCAAACATGAGAGTGAGAAAATTGAGAAACCGATTATCTTGCCAGGAGACCGAGGTCAGTTAAAATAATGTCAAAGACAGAGATTTTTCTCAACGACTGTTCTCATGGACTGTGTGATTTTATAAATTTACAGAAGGTGAAGAAGATTCGAGAGAGTCATTGAAAAGCATAATCTCCAGCAAGGATGAACAGGAAATAATCAACGAGATGAAAGCCATTGATGCTGTTGATGAAAAAGGATTGGAGTACTCAGAGTCGTTGGAGACAAATAAAATTGTGAGGAAAATGAAAGAACGAACCGAATCGAGAAAATCGATGGAATACACGGAAGATCCGGAACGGCAACGACTCGTTGACTTTTTACGTGCCAAAAACTTCAGTGAAATTTTGATAAGACGCGTTTTGGTAAATGGTCTGGGCAATGGTTTCGACATACTCTTGAGAGCTCTCGGCATCACCGACCAGGAAATGAAACAATATTCTTGGGAAAAAAGAATCGACTCTGCATACCCAACGAAAGAATCGATGGAAACTAAAAGAAAATGGAGCTCGTCCGATGAATTGATGAGTCCTGACAATTTGTACCTAAAAAAACATTGTGGCGATATTCTCGTGCGAGCTATGAAAGAAATCGTCAAACGAAAACCCTCCGATCCCGTGGAATTTCTTGGTCAATTTTTGATACACTACCAAGTCTGTGAGGAACGAGAAAACAGGCGAAAGGAATTCGAGGCCGAGCTCATCGCTCAGAGAAAATTATTGAAAGAACGGGTAACTTCGTGCTCTATTTATTTCATTCAAAACTTTACTTATAGATTTGCGTGATAATTTATTAATTAAAAAACGAACACATGGAAAGCGTATCGCGATTACAAATACGAGTCGTGATTAATCAGGAAGCGGAACAGGAATCGGAAATTGTCGACTACGATGAAAGACCGGAATCGTTCGAGGGCGATTCGAATTATGAGGAATACGAGTCAGATATGGAAGAAATGTTGGAAAAGGAAGAGCAGCGAGAGTGAACAGTCCACGAACTCTTATTCGTTCAAATTAACTTATAATACTAATTTTCATATCTTAATTCTAATCGTATAAGTGCATGATTAGCGAAGGAAAATCGATCGAATCGAATTAATCAAGCTGCTAATATTAACTGCTCGTGGGCGTGAACGACTTTGGCCCATCGTACGACGGCTACGATCTATCGTTTCACATGACTGATAAATCACAGATCATTATTTTTCGCTCTTACAGCTATATTGCCATTGTCATCTGCGCATAATACTGAATGATCGTCGTACAAATATTGTTACTATAATTTTAAGAGTATCGGCATCGTCGACTGAATTCTTCTCCTTCAAATTTGTTTCGAAACGTCCTTTTTGATAGAAAACAAAAATTAATTCATTTCCTTACTATTCGAAATAGAAATTGTATAAAATAATTGTCCAAATCTCTTTCAAACAGTTGATACTTTGGAACAAAAAGACGAGAACGATTTTACGATTCTTTCTTCCTTTTTGCAAACGATCAACCGTCTCGTCGAAAGTTGAATTATAGTTATCGTTATCGACTGAGTCTACTTCAAATCTTCTTAATGAACAAAAGGAATGTATAAAAAAGAAACTTTCTACAACGAACGACACAATCCACGTGGATCCAAAACTATTTACAAGTTGCATTGAGACAAGTGTGGCTGGAACAGCCTGGAGGTAGATGACGAGAAGCTTTTCGAGGATATTGATGTACATTCTCACATCAATTTTTCCTCTTGTCCTATCAGAACGTAGATTATCTGTTTTATTTTTGAACTCGTTCGATTTTCCTTTTTCTTTCTCATCGTCTCCTTGAATTGTCGCCACGCTGCGTGACGCGAGGGACTGCCTGGTCCCCAACTTGGTGATGGTACAAACGCAGCTTGAACCATCTAAAAGAATTCGTTATCACTCTTCGCATTCTCGAACGATTCGTTGAAATTGCTTTTAAACAATCGTTCAAAATTAATTTTCATAGCTAAAATATTTCCTTAACCCCTTCCCGTGCCATTTAGCTCGACGAAACTTGGGCCCAAGTGTTAAGGGAGCTTTCCAGTGTGAAATTTTCAAAAAATCGATTTTTTTTTGCTTTATCGAATAGTATACACTCTTTTCGAAGAAGCAGAAGGGATATTGTATGGACCTGGCATCGCTGATTGACCGTAAGTAAACGATTTACCTAAAATTTCCTCACTTGAAACTTTGAAGGCGTTTTTCTCGAAACAGCATTTTTCAAAACGGTGTCCAACTTGGAGGGCAGAGTTTTAAAGCTATCGAGTTGAATTTTTTACACAATATTCTTAACGTCATTGTTTATCGTGCTATGGAAGCTTTTTTTTTTTGACATCTTCCTATTTTTTTGTAAAAAAAACTGCCAAAAAAAATGCTAAAATCGATACTTTTTGTTCAAAACGGCGCCATTTTTGCAAAAAAAAAAAAGCCTCCATAGCACGAAAGCCAATTATATACCGATCAATAATCTTTTTGTGTTTTTTGTTTCAGATCAAAATTGTGACCCCCAACGTGGACACCACATCCAAGTGCATTTTCTGCAACAATTGTTTCATCATTTTTATAGATATTAATTCATAAATAAATCGATCTTTAAAAAATTGTTTTGTATTCTTCAATACCCAATTAATATACAAAAAAAAACCAGACCGATTAGATTATTTTTTCTTTAAAAAAAAAAATCGCGAAAAACAGCGATTTTTCGGGCTGTCACACTGGAAAGCTCCCTTAAGCATTAACGCTTCTTAAGCAGGTCAAACTGATGCTCGAGAAAGGTCACAATACGATTTGTAAGGGTTTATTCAATTTCAATATATAAACTACTTTGTAACAGCAATTATGAGACTCGTGACTAACTCTTGTGGCGTACTAATAAGAACTGACATTCGATTACGACCGCTACATTACAAGATTTATATTCACGACCCCGACTCGTCATATTCATGTTTGGGCCAAAATTTTCATCACGAGCCAGACTCGTTAAAGCACGGGAAGGGGTTAATTATAGAATTATCGTTGGTATTATTACATACCTTGCTCAGTCCCAATTCTCTCTTGGACAAAATTGTATAAGCCATCCAGAATGGAATTTGAAGAGCACCAAATGCAAGAAGCGTCCAACCAGCGGCTGTAAAAATATAAATTATTATTTATACGCCAATTGTAATATTAACAAATTTATGCTTTATCTTTTTCAAATTAAAAACTGACCATAAGCACTCGTCGGATAGTAAATCCCGCTATACGTAAGGGGTGTGAGAGTGGCAAGAGTGTAGATGAGAATGATACCGAGTAAAACGGGAGTGATAAAACCCCAGCAAATCCGCCAATAGACCGTAGGTCTCCGCTGGAGCATGAACTCAACGTCGTCAAGAAAATTCTCCAATCCATAAACCCAAAAAATCCCAGAGATTTCCATCACAGCGAGAACGAATACGATAAACGAACCAGCGAAATAATCAACGAGACCAAGTACAAATTGTCCACCCTGCGGAAAGGTAAAACCATCAATTTTTCATTCGCAACTGGTAAACAATTTCAGAATAAATGTAGTTTTGTTTTTGAAAAGAATTTTCTTTTTTTTTATCTTTTTCTTTTAAATGTGACTTGGAGATTTTTGGAAATATCTTGTCATAAATTGTTTTCTAAAGAATTCATCATTATTATTATTATATTATTTTTAGATAGTTTCATTTGCACAAATGTTAAACAAAGTTTTTTTTGTACCAAATTAAAGAATTTTGATTTTTTAAAAAATTAATTTCTAACTTTATTTGTATTTGTTTTTCAGCCAGCGATTCGTCTTACCGGAGTGCAGTAGACAGTACCGACGATGAAACCAAAGAGCGAAGTACCGAGGACAACGTGCCAGTGTTTCCAGGTTGGAAATTGGTCGGAAATAATGGTAATTATTCCACCCGCTAGAGCGATGGCACTGCCTATGCCAAGAACGTACAACATCAGGAAAAACAGGACGGAAAAGAGCTGTGAAGAAAAAAAAAAATATTTACAGAAATTATACAATTGCGCGTTGCGTAAGTTAGCGTGTGAGAGAACAAAAAGAAGAGGGAAAAAACAACAAAGACAACCGTACATTCTCGATGGAAGCCTTGGGAATAAAAAATGTTACGGATAACGGGGCGATTGTTTTTTTTTTCTTTTTTTTTGCGAACGTTGGAAATGAGATTGCGAGCGAGATCTTACTTGCGGCAATACTGTGAACTTTGCAATCGCGTCCGGATACGAGATAAATGCCAGACCCGTGCCACCACGCACGACGTTGCTTATGTCATCGGTACCCAATTCGTGTGCGAGATTACCGAGAATGCCGAAAATCGTGAACCCTGCCATTAGACTCGTGAACGTGTCCAGTGTCGTTACGACCATGGCGTCTCTGGAAGCAAAGTTTCCTCAATGATGAAACGATTCTACGCAGCAAGTTTTTTTCAAATTTGTATCGATGGTATTTATACAGGGTGAGTTTCATAAGGTGTAACAGGCTTTATTCTGAGGTAGATGTGAGCATTACAAACAAAAGTTGTAAATATACATTAGGGATATTTTTAATAGTTTACGAGATATACATTTTTTAAGTTGGTCCAATCAGAGCGCGACGAGAAGCGTTGGCGCCGCCCAGTCCCGCCCTAACAGCCAATGCCCGAGAAATAAAAATGACTGCGTAATAATATAATAAATAAAATTGATTGCTCTGAATTTTGCAACCCCAAATGTAACGCCCTACACGGCGCTATCTCGGCGGCTAGGGTGGGGAGTGGGCGGCTCCAACGCTTCTCGACGCGCTCTGATTGGACCAAGTTTAAATAATTATATCACGTAAACGATTGAAGATATCCATAATGTATATTTGCAACTTTTGTTTGTAATGATATTATCTACCTCAGAATAAAGGCGGTTACACTTTATAAAATTCACCCTGTATATCGGAATAAGAGAGAAATAATTGCAATTAGTTCTATGATATTTTACTGTCAATCGTTTTTAATGTATACGGTATGATAGTAATAATAATATTGATAATGATAACAATAATTTCTAAAATAATCAATTTGTTAATGAAATTATTTCATTTTTTTTATTACTACAGATTTCTATAGAAATCGAATCGAATAAAGTTACTATTATTATTATTATTGTTATTATTATTATTATTCTAGAGTCATTATTTATGGAAATAACATAATAATAATTGCAATTACTTCCTTCGTATTTTACTGTCAATCATTTGTAATATTTACAATTTGTTTTCCTAGAGTAATTATCAGCAATTAAAATAATTATATTAATTAATTAATCGAATTGAAAACAGAATTAAAGCATTGAAGTTACTTTCGATGAAATGAATCTTGTTGAAAGTAAAATTGAATTAAAAGCTTATGACTCACCTGTAAATATTGTGATCGAAGTCGTTGTACGAAGAATACATGACGACACCACCGAAGCAAACGGACAATGAGAAAAAGCATTGTGTCACAGCGGCGTACCAGACACCAGGTTCGAAGAGCTTCTCCCAATTCGGTTTTATAAAAAATATGATACCGTTGACCGCGCCCTCGAGTGTCACGGCTCGAATGAGAAGAGCGATCATAATGACGTATGGAAAGAGAGCAAGGAAATAAGCAGCTTTGCCCGAACTCTTGACACCCCGCACCAATACTCCAAAAATACAGGCCCAGGCGAAGAAAAGGCAGAGCGTCAATCTCCAATCGGGCAATCCAATACCGTCATTAATATTTTCTTTCTCGTTCAGAACCGTTTTCCTGCACAAATTTATTTACGTCGTTTTAAATCCGTCCAAAAATTAATTCAATATTTTCATCAATAAGAAAACAATCAAATATTAAAGTGTAAGATCGATCAAATTAATGTAACGAAGAATCGATATTTTCATTCTTGTTTAGTACAGTTTTACTGCACAAATTTATTTACATCGTTACATCCGTCCAAAAATTAACTCAATATTACCATCAACAAGAAGACAATCAAATATTAAAACGTAAAACAGATCAGATCAATGTAACAAAGAATCAATATTTTCATTCTTGTTGAGCACAGTTTTCCTGCACAAATGTATTTGCATCGTTAAATCCGCCAAAAAAATAATTCAATATTTTCATCAACAAGAAAACAATCGAATATTAAAATGTAAGATTGATCAGATCAATGTAACAAAGAATCGATATTTTCTTTCTCGTTCAGAACCGTTTTCCTGCACAAATTTATTTACGTCGTTTTAAATCCGTCCAACAATTAATTCAATATTTTCATCAATAAGGAAACAATCAAATATTAAAGTGTAAGATCGATCAAGTCAATGTAACGAAGAATCGATATTTTCATTCTTGTTTAGTACAGTTTTACTGCACAAATTTATTTTCATAGTTAAATCCGTTCAAAAATTAATTCAATATTTCCATCAACAAGAAGACAATCAAATATTAAAACGTAAAACAGATCAGATCAATGTAACAAAGAATCAATATTTTCATTCTTGTTAAGCAGAGTTTTCCTGCACAAATATATTTGCATCTTTAAATCCGCCCAAAATATAATTCAACGTTTTCGTCAAGAAGAATTCAATTAAATATTAAAATATAAAATCGAATCTTTTTCTCTTTCACATTAAGAATATATCATCAAGTTTTTCAATTAGAAAAAACAATTAACATTGGAATTAATTTCGATTTTTTTTTAATCAACTCACGTGAAATAAAGTTCGGCCGAGCTCCTCATGTTGCTGGCGTTGTGCAACATCGTTACATTGTCGTTGTCCGATTTTCCGGAATGTACGCAGGTGTCTCCCCATTCGGGAAGACACTTCGACCAAGGAAGTTCCGTTCTAAAACTACCGATCAGATAAAAGAGCGTAACCGACATGAGAGAACAATAATAAGTGCCGACGGATATCATCGAGAACATTTGTGCCCAGCCGACACCTCGAAAGCCCGGATTCATCGCCCACATTTTCACCGATGATTTACTCGTAAATTGTCCCATTATCATCTCGAGATAGTAAAAAGGTTTCCCCACGAGGAACAATACGATTATGTAAGGTATGAGAAACGCGCCGCCACCGTTCTCGTAAGCGGTGAACGGAAAACGCCACACGTTTCCAAGACCTATGGACATCGCTATGCAGGACATGAGAAACTCGATACCATTGCCCCAGGTTGGTCGATCGTCGTCGTGTCCCTCGACCACCGTCTGTAAAATCGATAATAACTGTTATTACAATTTTATAGAAAATTTTATATATTTTTTTTATTTAATACTTTTACAATATATTATAATATTATGATATTTATATTTTATAATATTGAAATATATTGTGGTATTATAATATTTATATTTTATAATATTATAATATTGAAATGTATTGTAATATCATAATATTTATATTTTATAATATTATAATATTATAATATTGAAATATATTGTGGTATTATAATATTTATATTTTATAATATTATAATATCGACATATATTATAACATTATAATATTTATATTTTATAATATTATAATATTAAAATATATTATAATATTAAAATATATTATAATATTATAATATTATAATATATTATAATATTATAATATTATAATATATTATAATATTATAATATTATAATATTTATAATTTTATGATTTATATTATTTTTATTTTATTTGTTTTTATTATCTTTGATAAGACACTGCTCAATTTTTGAATAATTTATCAACCGGTTTGGATAATTTTTATTTCACTGGAACGATTTGTGTTCGATTAGAATCGAACAGTGGTTTGCTTTTTTAATTTTTATTATAAGGTATCAAAATTGCTTTGTGCTATTTTTCATAGATTCTCTGTAATTGGCACAATCCTCGTTCGATTTAAATCAAAACAATGATTATAATTGAATAACGTTTCATTAAATTTTAATGAATTTTCATTCGTTTGCATTTTTTTTAATCGATTTACATAGAATAAAAAAAATTTTGTTTTCGTCGAATCAATTACGGCGTGAATAATCGAACGATTGACTCTTTTGATTCATGGTGTTGGGAAGAAATTTGTCACAATTGTTTTATCATCGCGCACGTACCATCTGTTCGGTGGACGACACCGTTTGCGTTTTCCGTTCGTCGTCACCTCCATAAGCGAAATTGTAAGCCTCGCTACCATTTCTAGTTTTTCCAAGATCGATCCTCGTAAGTCCATCGTCGCTTACGAAGGCTGGATTCTGCTTTCCTTCCTGTGAAAAATATCACATTAAGCAATTAGGAGATCCGGTTTTAAAAATCGATAAACACAATCGTATCGATTATCAATCTTGCCTTTATAAATATATAAATTGATAATAAATTTCAATAAATATGTAAAATATAATTTTATAAATTTGTTTGTAACAAATATGTAAAAATCGATAATGAAAAAAAATTTTGTTAAAAAAAATATAAAAATAATAATAATCCTTCGCATCAATCATCAACGTTTGTCTTTATAAATATATAAATTTATAATAAATTGCAATAAACATATAAAATATAATTTTATAAATTTCTTCTTAATAAATATATAAAAATAGATAAAACAAAAATCTGTTAGCAAAATCCGAAAAAAATGATAATCCTTCGCATCAATCATCAACATTTGTCTTTATAAATATATAAATTTATAATAAATTGCAATAAACATATAAAATATAATTTTATAAATTTCTTCTTAATAAATATATAAAAATAGATAAAACAAAAATCTGTTAGCAAAATCCGAAAAAAATGATAATCCTTCGCATCAATCATCAACATTTGTCTTTATAAATATGTAAATTTATAATAAATTGCAATAAACATATAAAATATAATTTTATAAATTTCTTCCTAATAAATATATAAAAATAGATAAAAAAAAATCTGTTAGCAAAATCCTAAAAAAAATGATAATCCTCCACATCAATCATTAACGTTGGTAAAATAAATGACTAAATTTATAATAAATTGCAATAAACATATAAAATATAATTTTATAAAGTCCTTCTTAATAAATATATAAAAATAGATAAAAAAATTCTAATATAAAAATCCTAAAAAAATGATAATCCTTGACGAGATTGTATCGTAAAGTATCAGTTGCATACAATGTTTCCTCGAAACAATATATCATTCGCTATCTCGGTATTTCCGATCCCACGTCGTACGTAAAGTTCATTAAATCCGCCTCGAGTGGATAATATAAAAAAAAAACCTCAACTGATAAAAAAAAATTTTTTTTTTTTTATTATTAAAAAATAAATTACATTTTAAAAAGCAATAATAATCGCTAACCGTTTTCTCATAAAATATTATTATCTTAAATTCGTACCAGTGCGCTTCTTTCCCTCACGAAACGTTCTACAAGATTTCGTGTAAAATCTCACGGCGGACCTATAATTTTGCGGTGTATAACATCTTCACGTTCCTTCTCTCCGAGAATCGAGATCTGCGCTACTTTCGAATGGCCAAAAATTCACGAGGGATCCGATCAGGACGTGGGGTAATTGCTCGAGTAGAGAGAAGAATCCAAATGAAAAAAAAAACAAAAAACGAAAAAAAATATCACGTCGAATAGCACGATTATCAACAGCAGCTGCTCTGGCTAAGAACTACCGATGGGTCTGCCCAATAGCGTGGTTGCACATGTACCAAAAGCTTTCTATATAACAATCGAAATTAATTTATTCGTATTCGTCAAATTTCCAAAAATCAACAATTTAATGTAAACAAATTCTAAAAAAATTGCACTTCTATAAGGAATCGATCAACGCTGTAAATTAGAAACGATCTTTGTTTTATCTATTTTTGTTTTATCTTTTTCGTATTTCGTATTTCTTTTCAATATTCGTCGACGATTTATTCAAAATTAATTTTCAACCTTCGATAAGCTCCCATTATTCGTTTTTACGAATTGATCGATTTACGAAAAATATTTTCAAATCGATTAATTTTTTAACGATATGCAAATCAAAATGAAATTTCTTTTTTTTTTTCAATTCGTTTTACGAACTAGTTAACAATTGCGAATTTCAAGAATTATGTGGACATATGTATATTGACAATGAGATAAATTGATGACAATGATGCTGCATTGAATCGAGACAATAAAGCGTGTACGCGAAGATCGATGGAAAATTCACAAACTCGTCAATTAGAGTCGTGACTATTGCCCGCATTATTGCAACAGGGTCTGAGCTCACAATGATATTTATCATTATTGCAATGATGAGCTAAACGAACTCGAGCACGTAGTCGCGAATAAAAACACCTGCATTGCACAGGTACATTGCACGCACGACTATTGATAAAAGTTTATGCGTGTGAGTGTGTAATAGACCAATATCCAAGATTTAAACACTGTCGTGTACAAAAATTGAGCACTGGGTGGTAAGTTAGGCCACGCCGGTTTAAAATATTTATTTCGTTCTAAAAATACAATCTAATCTAAACATACAATCTAAAAATATAAATACAAAAATGCAATAGCTAAAAGTCATTTTTATATTTTTTACTTCAATTTCCAGCTTATTGAGTTTTGAATTTGATGAGTAATATTTTTTACTGGAAAATTAGGTAGCTCTTTCTTTTTTAAATAAAAATACATAAAATCTAAAAATACAAATACAAAAATGTAATAGCTAAAAGTCATTTTTATATTTTTTACTTCAATTTCCAGCTTATTGGGTTTGGAATTTGATGAGTAATATTTTTTATTCGAAAATTAAGTAGCTCTTTTTTCTAAAAATACAAATACATAAAATCTAAAAATACAAATACGAAAATACAATGGCTAAAAGTAATTTTCAGTATTTTTTATTTCAATTTCTAGCTTATTGAGTTTTGAATTTGATGAGTAATATTTTTTATTCGAAAATTAGGTAGCTCTTTTTTATATTAGAATGTATTTTTAGTCGAAGCTATTAATTTTTCATTTCTAGATAAAAAAAATTGATTAAGTAGCTATTTATAGAAAAATGGCTAAACTTGGAACGAGAGTTCGTGTTAGAACAGGTGGTGAAAAAATATTTCACAAATGTATGCGGGTCTGTTAGCTATGGATAAATGAATTCTGAATTCGCAAGCGAATTTCAGACCATGAGGTCCAAACTCCTGTTATAATTCTGACGAATGGCTCGTCTATTTTTCTAGATCACTATATAACGAGGTCGACCGAGAATTCTTGTTTCAAAACAATATTACGAATTGCATATATTACGCGCCTATTCGTACGATATCGATACTTATTTACAAGGACAACGATGACGTAGCTGAGAAAATATATAAATTATCCAAGGGATCGGCACGGTTTCGAACGAATCGTGATCTCAATGTGTTCGTAAGATTATTCGATAAAAAACGATTTTACGAATTAATTAATTTTCCAAACGTTAGTGATAAATATCGATGATGAATTTAAATGGATAATTGTTAAGGAAGAATAATTGATCAAAGGGATCGGCACGGATTGGAACGAATCGGTATCTCAATGTGTTCGTAAGATTATTCGAGAAAAACGATTTTACGAAATAATTAATTTTCCAAACGTTAGTGATAAATATCGATGATGAATTTAAATGGATAATTGTTAAGGAAGAATAATTGATCAAAGGGATCGGCACGGATTGGAACGAATCGTTATCTCAATGTGTTCGTAAGATTATTCGAGAAAAACGATTTTACGAAATAATTAATTTTTAAAACGTTAATGATAAATATCGATGATGAATTTAAATAGATAATTGTTAAGGAAGAATAATTGATCAAAGGGATCGGCACGGATTGGAACGAATCGTTATCTCAATGTGTTCGTGCGATTATTCGATAAAAACGATTTTACGAATTAATTAATTTTCCAAACGTTAATGATAAATATCGATGATGAATTTAAATGGATAATTGGTAAGGAAGAATAATTTATCAACGGGATCGGCACGGATTGGAACGAATCGTGATCTCAATGCGTTCGTAAGATTATTCGAAAAAAAACGATTTTACGAAATAATTAATTTTTAAAACGTTAATGATCAATATCGATGATGAATTTAAATGGATAATTGTTAAGGAAGAATAATTGATCAAAAGGATCGGCACGGTTTCGAACGAATCGTGATCTCAATGTGTTCGTAAGATTATTCGATAAAAACGATTTTACGAAATAATTAATTTTTCAAACGTTAATGATAAATATCGATGATGAATTTAAATGGATAATTGTTAAGGAAGAATAATTGATCAAAGGGATCGGCACGGATTGGAACGAATCGGTATCTCAATGTGTTCGTAAGATTATTCGAGAAAAACGATTTTACGAAATAATTAATTTTTCAAACGTTAATGATAAATATCGATGATGGATTTAAATGGATAATTGTTAAGGAAGAATAATTGATCAAAGGGATCGGCACGGATTGGAACGAATCGTTATCTCAATGTGTTCGTAAGATTATTCGAAAAAAAACGATTTTACGAAATAATTAATTTTTCAAACGATAATTATAAATAAATCGATAACGATTTTAAATCAACAGTTATTGGAAGGAAGAATACTCAATCGTCACGCGAATACATCGATCTTTTATCGTAATCGATGATCGATCGGTCGATTAAAAATTATTAAATAATCGTCGACGTACGTGTGAGTTCGTACCGATTTTCTTACCTTGGCAAGAACACGCGAAACGATAATTCGCGCGAGTTTCATCATGTTATCGTCACGAAACCATGAAATATTTAGCGATAACCACGTACAAAGTCAAGACAATGCGATTCATCGAGCGAAAACCCGACAAATTGAAATCTTTGATAGAAACTGCACGTACTCGAAAACATTTGTGTCTCGGATTTTTTTATAATGATACATGTTTATTCAACAAACAAAAAATAAAAATGAACATACACATGTCCAATATAAACCTTTAAAAAAAATATTTACATCGCTTAATTATTCATTAAATAAACAAAAATATATTGAAAAATGAAAAACCCGCGGTTGATTTTATCATCGACTTTTATTCTCCGTTCTCCTTCCGTAAATCGATACCGATTCATTCATTCATTATATTTCTTGCCATCGCACCAACGTACTGTGAAATTTTATCGCGCCATAGCGGTCTTCGCCGATCCATAACGCCATACATATTTTTTTTACGAATCTGCAACGGACATTAGTTTCCTTATAACGCCATTGGGGAAAGTGACAGAAAGAACGATAACAACCGGAAGACCGGCGTTTTAGATCGCCTGTTTACGCGAACGATATAAACTCGTCCACGTGTTCGCGATTTTTTGATCGACGAAAAAATCAGCAAACATCGATTTCAAGTCGATAATATTTGATCAAAAATTATTCTGCCTCGTTAAATTCGTAAAAACAAAAATTAATCGAACGATACGTTAATCTCCGATCGTTATTTTTGTTAAATCGGAAATTCATTGAATTTACAATTCTCAGGGATTTTCGACGGGGTCAAGGATGTTTAATTGATTCGAAAATCCTCCAAGGCGCGATTTCGTTGACGAAGTGATATTTTACGTGCTGGCGAGAAGAGCACAGACGGAAATAAAAAAAAAACGAATTGTTGATTTAGTAATTTCTGTGGAAGATTCGCTCTTGCGACAAAATTATTGCGCATCATCGTGTCTCGCGGTGAACAGGTGGTTCGATCTATTCATCGTATCGTCGATGTTGTTATACCGGCACGATTCTCCCTATCTTGCCAAGCATTGGCGTATAAAACATGAATTGATGAATTAAAAAAAAATCTCCATTTCATAAAAATAACGTCGTATCGTTCGAAATAAAATATTCCTTGTGATATTAAATTTACATTTATCTCAATTGATTTCTTTACGTTAGTTTTAATTTGCATTCGTAAAAGTTTCGACCGAAACTAAATAAATTTAAGAATGAATTTATGAATACGAATTAAAATAAAAAATAGCATAATAACGATAAATCGTTAAATTTTCAACGCACCTGGCTCGTCACCATTTTTTCGCTTTTGATTTAACGATGATATTTTTGTAAATCCTTCGTTCCTCGACGATTTTTCGATTAAATGACTTGCCGATTTTTTAATATTTTTTAAATCCCGCACAATTTTCGTATTTCGATCGATCACCTCATCGATGAGCAAAAAGAGTCGTTACACTCGAGGACGAAGAAATTTTTACACCCAGGTGTTATCCACGTGAACTCCGAGCACGAACTGACACCGATCACTCGCGGAATCGGTGTTGCGGTTACACTTTGCGTTTGAAAAACTAAACGAGGCGGGTAGGGAGAGATGGCAAACGTTGTCTACAGAGACAGATGGAGAGAGAGAGAGCGAAAGAGAGAGACAGAGAGAGAGAGAGAGAGAAAGATCGAGTTCCTCCAGACTTTGGAGAACAAACTTGTACCTGCGTCCGGGAAACAATGATAACAAATGAACTTATAAGAATTGAGACGAGCTATGAGATAAATCGATTTTTTTTGCGAATAATCTTAAAAATAGGCATCGATAAAAATCGGCATCGATAAAAATCGGTATCGATAAAAATCGGTATCGATAAAAATCGGTATCGATAAAAATCGGTATTGGTAAAAATCGTTATCGAGACAACCGATCGATCTTTCATTAACGATTGTTCGAGACCGATCGTTACAGTTCTTTCTTTTGTTTTCTTGTTTTGGTTTTTCATTAATTTATAACAGCTTGATTAGCAAATATTTTATAATTGCATAATAACGATGGGATACGTGTATACATACTCGTATTATTCGCGCATCGAGAATGCCGAATACGTGCTTCATGCTCCCTCGCTCAACTGTGTCATTGACAATACGATAAAGCAAGCTATTTCCAAGAGATCGGTAAAATTATAGTCGAATGAAAAAAAAAATCGAATCGACGCCCAGAGGAATTCTTTTACTTTCGTTACGGATTGGGATTCAAAAAATTTATTGAAATATTCACAATCGTTTCGTGATTTTTGGACGATAATTAATTCGATAATAAAACTCGTTTTCTTTTTCAAGGTTTTACCAAGGTAGCGACGAATGAAGTCAAAAATAAATATCCAGTCGAATTCCTTCGTTTTAATCGCTATTTTTAAATAAAAGTAGCGATTATCGAGTTCGATGTTTTCTCTCGATGATCGATTTGCATTTTTTCAATAAAATCGTGTTTTCCGACAACGGCGATCGTTGTAAAGATCGATTTTTAAAGGCATCGTTCGTTTTTCATCGAAACATTGCAAAGGGAATAGCTCGCTCTTACTTACGTACGAGAAACGCACGTTTTGTTCTATGATTTTGGAACGACCGCGATCGACGAACAGTTAACGAATAAGAGAAAGTACAATGAGAATGATTTATACTCTCCCTCTTTCTCCGTCATCTCTATCTCGCTTCAATCCCCAGCTCGTTTATTCACCGTTATCCATAGTTACTTTCAAATTGTCGTATTATGTTCATTCCATTAGTGTAACAAGTACGAGGAGATAGTTTCCTACCGATATTCGAATCGTCGATCGGATTCACGATTTTTCCATTCTCTCTAATTTTTCTTGCAGGTATCGTTACGAAGACGAGATTTAATTCTCGATTAAAAAAGAACGATCGAGAAATCGTCGATCTAATTAATTTTAATTCGAGACGACGTTCGATTTTGTTTCCTTTCGATTTTGTATTCTTTTCTATCTTTTCACGACGAACTCTCCTGGATGAAAGATTGAAAAAGATCGTTTTCACGTACGTATTAAAATCGAAGGCGAAGTTTCCTACCGATATTCGAATCGTCGATCGGATTCACGATTTTTCAATTCCCTCTAATTTTTCTTGCACTTATTATTACGAAGACGAGATTTAATTCTCGCGATTAAAAAAAAAACGATCGAGAAATCGTCGATCTTATTAATTTTAATTCGAGACGACGTTCGATTTTGTTTCCTTTCGATTTTGTATTCTTTTCTATCTTTTCACGACGAACTTTGCCGGATGAAAGATTGAGAAAGATCTTTTTCACGAACGTATTAAAATCGAAGGCGAAGTTTCCTACCGATATTCGAATCGTCGATCGGATTCACGATTTTACAATTCCCTCTAATTTTTCTTGCACTTATTATTACGAAGACGAGATTTAATTCTCGCGATTAAAAAAAAAACGATCGAGAAATCGTCGATCTAATTAACTTTAATTCGAGACGACGCTCGATTTTTTGTTTTCTTTTCTATCTTTCCCGATAAACTTTGCAGGGATGAACCCTTGAGAAAGATCTTTCCTTTACAGGCGGAATTTACATGCCAGGTAAAAAATAGAGGAAGATATTTGTGAGTTTTATAGAGAAATGAGATGAAGTGCGTAGAAAGAAATGTAACGAAGAAACAAAAATTTAACATTAGATGAAAAATTTTGTAAACAAAAATTTGCTAAAAATTTGTGTAAATAACACTAACTAATAATAATAATAACAATAAATATTCGTTGGAATTTACAACGCATTTTTTGAGAAAAAAATTTATTTATCTGGGATGGTTGAACGAACGTTTAGAATTAAATAGTCGGTACTCTCGCGACAGACAGCGCGTCTCGCGAAAGGTTCGCAGACAATTTCCAATGTGTCACTGGGTCACCATATTAGATCGTCGATGCAATTCACCACGCAACGAGATTACTCCGGTTTGACTCTCTTTTTTGCTTCCTGGCAATCGATGGGTTATCCACCCGTACCGTTGAACACGTTCGCTGCAACAAAAAAAATTCAATCGATAACCGGTTTTTCTCTATAGACTTTCGTCTCCTCTCGAGACTCGAGAGTTTTGCTAAATTTTTGTCTTTGTTTTTAATTTTTCTCGAATAACGAAACTTTCTTATTAAACGGAAGTAAAGGATTTTGATTGAATTGTGATCGGCCATGTCTCAGGATAATCTCCGAAATTAGGAAGATCCTTCGATAAAAAGTCAATTGTTTTTGAAAAAATTTTGAATTCTTTTTAAAAAATTGGAATACTTTAGCTTACGAGATTTTACAATAATCTTTGAAATTCGACATATCTTTTGGCGCAACATTGATCATTATTGACCAATTTGTTGTAATTAATCAATTAAATTTGATTTACTCAAATTTAATTGAATAATTTAAATAATTTAAAAAAAATTTAAATATTTAAAAAAAAATTTAATAGTTTGAAAAAAAAAATTTAATAATTTAAAAAAAATTTAAATATTTAAAAAAAAATGTAATAATTTAAAAAAAAAATTAATAATTAAAAAAAAAATAATTTAAATAATTTAAAAAAAATTTAAATATTTAAAAAAAAATTTAATAATTAAAAAAAAAAATTAATAATTAAAAAAAAAATTTAATAATTTAAAAAAATGGAAATGTCTTTTTCTAAAGTTTCAACTCTTTTCGCAATATTTATCGATCGTCGTCTAACAAATTAAATTCATTCTCGCAACAATTTTAATAATTTTCAAAATTCCCCAAAAAGATTCAAAAATCTTTTTTTTTTTTAATCAACGAAATGTGGTTTTTACAGCACGTACGCATACAACTCTTATAGATATTTGCTCGCATAGTTTTTATCCGGTTAATACCGGCTAGATAACCTCGCGATGAACACGAAGCAAACACAATTTTTTTTTATACAGGTAGGTAGAAGAATTCTCAAAAAAAAATAGACAGACGACCTCGACGATTCTCCAAAATAAAAAGAAAAATTCAAATCTATCTTCGTACGAACTTAGATTACCGGTTAAGGCCTTAATCAAGATTCTTAAAAACAATTCCGACGGTCCCATCAAACACGTGGCAAATAATAGCGCGTCGAATAACGCAACGCTCGAGGAATGTCTAGTCTCGAAACAGAATTCCATTCAGATCGACTGGTAGAGAAACCTTTCACTCTTGGTAGTGAGTGCTGTCAAAATTCGCCAGGTCTTATTTAAAAAAATATTTTTTTCTCTTTATTTCATTAATTTTAATTTTAATTTTTTTATTTTACATTCGCCTCGTGCCCTATCAAGGTCGACCGTGACGTAACGTTCACACGAGCAGAATTGTGTGCTGGATAATAAATATATAACGCGTGAACAAAAAGACAGATTTATCAAGCTGGCCAAAAAGTAAATGCGTTTTTTTTCAATAAATCGCCATAAGCTTACGTGTATAAGAAACGCAGCGACTTTTTGGCCAGCTCGATAATTTACATTTCGTCGTCACAGGAACGCGGTTTTTTTTGTTTAGGCCTGGTTTTAATTTGGATTAACGCGCGTATATCACGAGGTGACAAGTTACTTCGTCACGTCCGCCGGTAGGAAGTCGCTCGGGACGATCTGACGTTTTTTTGTTTGTTTTTTTTTAATATTTATCGTACGATCATTATTGCGACAAATTTTCTGGAACATCCGCAATTTTAGACATTGTTTCGATGCGCTAAAAATCGTATCGGTGATATTAGCCTGTAATCGGATACAATGGAGAATTATTCACCGACGTTTCGATCTTGGAGTGTAAGAATGATTTTTGCTTTTTTTTTTTTTTTTTCCTAATCTCGAAACAATGTGAGCAATCGCCACGGGATGATAAATATTATGACAGGTGTCGTCCTGTTACACGGGGCGAAATAACGTTCTCGGGACGGATATCGCGTCTAAAAATAAAATTTACGCAAATCAAACATATTTTTATTACGCGTGCTTCGCGGTTCATTCAAATATTTATCGAGCCTCGTTATTAACCACCTGACGACTCAATCGCTCGTTAAAATCTATTTTTCACCTCTTTATCTATCGCACTTTTTTTTTATAATTTACTGGGGATTCTTTCGATTTTTGCAAATGTAATAAAGTAGAAAGTAATTTTTTTAATCGAGTCCTTTATCTTTCACGATATTTTTGTACAATATTGCAATGTGATTTGTATAATAAAAATGCAATTTGTGATAACCCTTGTGATTCGGCTTGAGACATTTGCATAAGCAGATATAAAGAAAAGAAGGAAAAAAAAATTGTTACATTTATTTGCAACCTTCAATTTTTTCTTCTCGTCGAGTCCCAAATAAAAACAAAGATCAACGTTACAGTTACCTCTCTACCTTTTCGAACTATTTTGTACAAAAAAAGATTGAATTTTTATAAATCTCATTTGGATTAAAAAAGAACAAAGAATTATAATTCGCAAGACGAGTTAGTGGTCATTATTATAATTTTCTGTGTTCCTGTTTAACAAAAAAAAGAACTCCCATTACATAGCAACTCGTTTATCTTTTTTTTACATCGTTTTCCCTGCAAGAAATGTAATTTCCTTAATTCTTATGATTAAATTCGATTTATTTACATAAAAAAAGAGTCGTTTGGTGTACGACGCGAGAATATTAATGATCTTGGTTCAACAACCTTGTTGGCCCGTCTTAGGAGATGATCTAATCACGATATCAATCTTTACTCGTGCCAGTGGGATTCCCCTCGACGAAAATTTCCTAGCTCATTCACGTATCGGTAAAGTCCCATTCTTTTTCTCCTCGTCGCATGTTGATTATCCTGGTTAAAAAAGAAAAAGGTAATCGTTAACATTTCTATGGTAAAAAAATAAACGCGTTTTATACACAGTCTCTTGTAAATCATGGCACAACGAACCCCTGACTAGTTACCGCTGGATTTATCTGGATATCGTGCACATGTGACACGACTTTCACCCGCTTGCAAGATTCACAGCCCTTCTTTGCATCAAGGTTGTTTTTTTTTGTTTCTTTCCTTTTTATTTGCGCAACCAACTGTTACGTCGTTGCAGAATAACGTCGTTCGTTCCCTGAAAGTAAAATAAAATAGTTTAGCGCTGTAGGAATTATTAACAGGTTATTATTAATTTTATAATTATTGGGAGAATTGTTGATTAATTAATTAACAATACTTATTCAAATCCTTAAAAATGATAAATAATTATTAATGTTAAATTGTCCAGATGATGATTAATTATTTTTAGGATTGGGTTGTTCAAGTACAAATTTTTACACGCAGATGTTTCGAATATTATTAGCGGGTGGATCTTATCAATATCGATATTGAGAAAGATTGATGCATTATCGATGAGTGGGAAATGTAAAAATTGATAAGAATTTAATTAATTTGTACAGTTGGGGTTTTTTTGGTTAATTAAGTAATTGCGAAATTTGTGAGCGAAGAGAAATTAGCTACTCGTGGTTTCTCGGGGCCTTCGCGTTAACCTCCCATGGATCATTATTAAGCCCGCATTTCATATCGATATATGTATATATACAACTTATCTTATCTCGTTAAGCTGAGGATCGAATATTTTTTCTTCAAACGGACTCTTCAGCGTCGTTCGTTCGTATCTAGTCGCCTATTCCGCAGTTTCGTATATCATTCGCTATATAAAAATTATTTTTTTCCTAACCTACAATATACAGTGTTATTTTGATTTTTCTGTTCTAGAGATATCGAGATAATTGAGACTGACAGTTCGAGATAAAGACGCTTCACAGATCAAAACATTATTCGTCGATTAAAAAAAACAAATGTATTATTAATGTTCATCAAATTAATATTAATAGTATTTAAAACGACGCTGAAATGTCTCTGAGAAGAATAGTTAAGATCGATTCTTATCGGAGCACATCGAATAGTGTTTTACAGTGATTTAATTTTACTGCTGAATTTAATGGTTTGCAATGGTTTGTATGTGTTACTCTAGATACATCGTTTCGCGCGAATTTTCGTGGTTCCACAATCTAGCCGATAGATCGCGCTTAACTGCGGCTACAATGGCGCTCGACAGGTCGGTAAATGAGTAATGTGTACGTGCAAGAATGGTTCTTCTCTCCGTTTACCATTTGTTGAATAGTTTACGGGACATGAAAACGAAGTGGTCGAAGTTTGCAAGAGCCCCACTATTATCGAACAGTTTTCATGAAACTGTGTATACGTAACTGAGCGTCGTTTAAATGGAAATTTTTCGCACGCTTAGTTCGGAAATTCCAATCTCTCTCTTACGTAATATTTTATATACAGTTTTTTCCTGCACCGTAAGGTACTGAAATAAATGTCCGTATAGACCGTTCACGCCAGAACTGTTATAATAATACAAAACGTTCTCGCATGCGACAAGAGTTATTCTTGTGTTATCGGTTCCCATTATGGTAATTTCCCGCTGTTTTTGTCAAACGAGAGAAAAAGATGCGCGCGCATGTACAACGCGCAAGGTCTACGAGGCGTCGTAGTGATAAGCTTCTTACTATTCTAGATCACGCACAGGGTTGCTGTACTTGCGCTAGCTGCAGTTTCTCAGCCGAGTTAGCCATATGATACACAAGACGTCTGGTTGACCCGGGCGGCCCATATTCCATAATAAGGAATCCTTCTCGTCGCGCATGAAGATCGCGAGTTTTCCCGGCTAGCGAATTTCTTCGCCGCACGAGTAAACGGCTGAAAGTCGAACGACGAGGACCTTGTCGTAAGCGACGCCTGACTGTGCTTGCTACTCCTTCGACATCAATTATTCATCTCCTCGAACGTCGTCTGCTAAAACATTTATCAAAGAAGCAACGGTCCGTTCGATATTTGCCGTATTACGTCGCGTGTGTGCCGACCAGTCTGTCTACATATATATATAAATACATCTATATACATATATATATATATTGATATTCATATATACAGTAATAACGTCAACCGTCGACTGCTGGAAGCCGAGTCGTAACACGAAAGGAAGAGAGAGAGAGAGAGAGAGACAGTCAGGCAGACGGAGAAAGGCTGTCGTTGTGACGTAGAGCGTAGCTAATCAATCTTTATAATGTCGCACGCGAGATTGAGGAGTGCGCGAATGGTTAGAGGCCTTTCCCGTGCTTGGGAACACGGCGGACGACCGTACGCCACTGGCACAGCCGGGGTACGCAATGCAGCTGGGATTCGTGGCTGTGAGAACGCAGGAGCGATCTCGTCGTCGTCGTCGCCTGCGTCAGTTCAACCGGTGACCGGAGTAGCAAACGTTGTCACCCGTAGAATGTCGTCCTCCGCCTGTGAAAAAACCCTTACAGAAGAAAATGTGTACTCGAATTTACGGCGTATGGAATATGCCGTACGCGGGCCGCTTTTGTTACGTGCCCTTGAGATCGAGAAGGAACTGCAGAAGGTGAGTCAAGAGAGAAAAAAGAAGATTAAGGCGTCGTTTCCGAACTTGTTCGAGTGTTTTGTCTTTTGTTTACAAATGCATCTGGATCATAGCGGTAGTCAACTTTCATCCAGTTTCACGTCCCATGCGTACATATATGTATATGCAACCCTATCAGCGCCCACCTGGAACTGTGTTGATTATGAAAACTAACGAGAATTTACTCTGCAAAGAGACTCATCACATGGCTTAGGGATAATTGCACTGCGTCATTTTTTACAGTTTGCAGTGACGCATACTGTACGTTTGCAATAATGGAAACTGCGACGTTGACCAATATGAATTTTATGATTGCAGTTATATCATTTGCATTTATATCACTGTTAAAAAAAAAAATTATTGAAAAATGCTCGATAAGGCAAAATCATGTTTACGGTATATATTTCTTTTTTCTTTATTGATAAAACGATGGTCTATGTACTATGATTGAAACTCGCTGATCTGATATAAAAAATGTTTTCAGACATTGAACTATGGACTGTTTTTCGATGCCGTGGTCCGATCTTTCATTATATAGTACAGATATTGTTGCTTAGAGACAATCATACATTTTTATCAATCTGTTGATACACTGGGCAATCTCTGCATGAATACTGCAGATTGGATTGTAAATATTTTTACAATGCCATAGTAAACATGCGGTCTCAACTCAAAATGGAATTGGACAAGATTATTTCGATCTGGCAATGCCAATTGATTATTTCCAGTGAAACGCCCTCACTCGCAGATCCACTTAAAATTTATTTTTAGAATGCTGAATTACCCGGATGTTTTTTAACAAAAATATTTAGCAGCGTGTATCTTATCGCTTTATAATATCAGAAGTAACATAAATTCCTTTTATTTTGTAGAATACAATTCTAACTCTACTGTGACAGAGTCTTGTTATGTAATGTGGGTTTGCCTGGAAACCAGTTGCATATACAGCGCATATCTATAACAATCAGACATTTAATCTTCTTATGCCACCCGCATCAAGTTTCTCTCGATACTCTGAGATACTCTGAACATGCGTACAATAAAATTCTATCTTCCTTCATTAGGGAGTTCAAAAGCCATTCAAAGAGGTGATAAAGGCCAACATCGGAGATGCTCATGCCATGGGCCAGAGGCCAATCACATTTTTGCGACAAGTATTGGCTCTGACAGTGTCTCCTGAACTTATGGACGACCCTCGCTATCCGGAGGATGCGAAGAGTCATGCTAACGAGGTTCTGGGAGGTTGCAAAGGTTGCAGCGTAGGTTCTTATTCGGAATCTGCGGGAATTGAAATTATAAGAAAACATGTGGCGGATTACATTACAAACCGCGATGGGTTTCCTGCTGACTATAAAAATATCGTTCTATCTAATGGAGCATCCGATGGAATAAAGGTAATCAAAAGCTTGGTAGAATTTAGAATTTTCTTGATTTTAGAGTATTTATTTGTATCGATGAATCTTGCAGTCATTCCTGAAACTCTTCAACGAACATTTGGATGGTAAGCCATCCGGAGTGATGATTCCCATACCCCAGTATCCTTTGTACTCGGCTGCACTTGCCGAATTCGGTCTCGCTCAAATTGGTTATTACCTCAACGAAGACAATAAGTGGGCGTTAGACATAAGCGAGCTGGAACGTTCGTACAAAGAATCACTGAAAACCAGCAATCCGCGTGTACTCGTGGTTATAAATCCTGGTAATCCGACCGGTCAAGTATTGACTCACAAGAATATTGAGGATATCATCAAATTCGCTCACAAAAATCGTCTGTATCTACTCGCCGACGAAGTCTATCAGGACAACGTTTACGACAAGGACAGCGCTTTTCATGCTTTCAAAAAAGTTATGATGGAAATGGGCGAACCCTACTCTCAAATGGAACTCGCATCTTTCATGTCTGTATCGAAAGGTAATGAACTGTAGCTGTGCTAACCCTCGATATATAACAAAATTCCATGGCATTAAAAGCTCGAGAAGTTTTTTTTTTGGAACAAAGCAAAATGGAATAATATCGCAATGGTATTGAATTTTTAAAGGGTACATGGGCGAGTGTGGACTTCGAGGAGGTTACGCCGAGTATGTCAACATGGATCCTAAAGTAATGGCGATTCTATCAAAGTCTATTTCGGCTATGTTGTGCCCGACTGTTCTTGGACAAGTCGCCATGGGTGTTGTCGTAAATCCGCCCAAGCCCGGTGATCCATCGTATGAGCTATTCAAAAAAGAGAAATCTCAAGTATTGCAATCATTGGCCGAAAGATCGCGCCTAGTCGTCGACACACTTAACAGTATTCCCGGGTTCAAGGTAATGAGACTAGGAAACGCTTTTTGCTTAATTTGTCCATGTCCAGATCAATCGCTAATTGTTCCAATGTCAATTTTATGTTACAGTGCAACCCATCGATGGGAGCGATGTACGTATTTCCGCGATTGGAATTACCAAAGAAAGCTATCAAGGCAGCCAAAGCCGAGGGCAAGGAACCCGATGTTTTTTATGCATTTAAACTTCTCGAGGCAACCGGAATTTGCGTTATCGCTGGCTCGGGTTTTGGTCAAAGACCAGGAACGTATCACTTCCGCACGACGATCCTTCCACAGAAGGACAAGATAATTACGATGCTCAACAGCCTCAAACAATTTCACGAAAAGTTTCTCAACGAATACCGAGATTAAGCTCTGAGACACTTTCATAAACGGGACCGAATCCTAATGTCACGTACATCACAGCCTCGATAATCGCGCACTGAGAGAGATAGAGGGAGATCTTTGCGCGAGATTATGTTTTTGTAACGCGAGCGTTGATCGCTTAAAACGTCAATGTTTATACTCTAGTTGTTTTTAGTTTAATCTGTAAATAGCATCGTAAGTCTACAATATTATCACGTTCTCGTTTCACGAACCGTGAGTAGCATAAGTTGTTACTCATTTTACAATAAAGTCTGTTACAATAAGCATGCTTATGAAACTCGTAACCAAATACTGTTTATTAATAATGCACGGGTTTCCCTTTTCTTTAAATAAGTTCTAGACCCATAATGAGGGTAAGTTATCTAACGACTGTACACGACTAATAATATCTCGTATTAACAATTTACAATACATTATTTTCTTTTGCAAGTTTCCAGCTCTACACCTCGTTCGACAACCTCTCGATCTCGTCCACGAAAAATCTCATGTCGGTCTCGCTAAGAGAAGAATTTTGCAAAACGAGCCTGAAGAAATTTGGGTGTCCACGAAGCGGCTGATAAGTTACGAGCATACTTCCCGTTCGTACCATACGTTCTTTAACGGCCGGTGCCAATTTGTGAAGAGCTTCTGCGAGTTCGTCACCTTTGAGATGACGCTTTGCCTCGGGAACGTACCAGAAACAAACGTTGGTGCATTCGGGCTCTTGAAGTAATTCCCATCCCGCACGGTGACGTATCAGGCTCGTGAAATATTCGGAAAGACAAAATACTTTGTCAACGTGCATCTCGAGACCAGTGGTACCTTTCGCCTTCCACATGAACCAAAATTTCAGCACGTCCGCCCGTCTACCGCACTGTACGTGCTTATCGCCCGAGTCAAACGAGGTGTCATAGAATTTGTCAGGCTGAAATAGATATGTGGCTCCCGAGCTGTGAGCCGATTCGAGCAATTTCTCATGACGCACGAGAAGCGTCGAGCATTGTTGAGGAGCGGCTAACAATTTGTGTGGATTCCAGGTGACCGAATCGGCGAGTTCCACACCGTCCAGGAGTTTGCGGTATTTCGAGGACACGAGAGCACCGCCGCCCCAAGCTGCATCGACGTGAAACCACATCGAGTGCTTTTGGCAAATCGCGCTTATCTCACGAAGAGGATCGAATGCACCAAGAACCGTCGTGCCAGCTGTTGCGGACACCATCAAAGGAACTGCACCTTCCTCGATAACTCTGGTGATTTGCACCTCGAGATCGTCGACTGACATCTTGCCTCTGTTGTCGACCTTCACGCAGTAAACATTGCTCGTGCCTATACCCAGAAAAGCTGCGAGCTTCTTTACCGAATAGTGAGCATCCTCCGAGGTGAAGACAACGAGTCTTGGCAATCCGGACAATCCACTGTTCTTCAATTCTGGATATTTGTGATGTCGAGCTAGATTTATAGCGTATCCATTAGCCATCGATCCTCCCGGACAGAATATACCATCGCCACGTCCGTTCTTCCAGCCGATGATCTTTCGCATCTCCCGGAGAACCTCCTCCTCCATCAGTGAGAATACCGGTGACACCTCATAGGTGTAGACCGAAGGATTGAGAGCATCGGTTAGCCACTGACCAGCCAAACCGTAAGGATCGACGCTCGAGAAAAGTTGATTGACGAAATGGGGATGTCCAGTCTTCACGCTATATCGCACAACGCTACGGGCAAGCTGAAGAAGATCCTTGTGAGAGACACCGGTAGCCGGGAGCGAGAGGTCCACTAGAGTGTGCAATTTTGCTGGTTCGATCCATTCAACGACTTTGCTCTGACGCGAAGTACCCTGAAGAAATTGAATCCATTACTTTTTCTTTCAGCTAACCTCCAGGGTCATCGCATATCAATCAACTCAAACCTACATGATTGCTTAACATAGCAATTTACGTGTGTTACGTTCACACATGGAATGCGGTGATGAAACGGTAGTAGATACGACGTATTGCGCTCAAGAATGCGAATGGGATAACTGGTTTTATAATTTGATAGAAATATTTTAGATACGCATGTTACAAGAAGTAATATTAATATCAGCATCATTTATTTTCTCATGAATGACTACGAAGCAGACTGAAAAAGCATCGCATCGGACTAGAAGATGAGATTCATACAGACCTTGAAGACAGCTTCTTCGAGGATAATCTCAAAGAAATCCCGGAGGAGTTTTTCGTGGTCATCTCTCGACGGTGCACTCGGATAAGAATCCATGCCTTCCATCTCCATGCGAGTCTCGTCTCCGTCGATTTTCGAAGATCGACGAACTACGTGAGACTTCTTGTCATCGACGATCGAAGGGATCGTTAGGACGTCGTAGAAATCCTCCAGATTTCGCTTTTGCTCCAAGGCTTCGGATAATCGACCCTCGTGCGATGGCATTATTGCTGCTTTATCTCTTTCTCTCTCTCCCCCTCATTCACTATTTCACCAACACTTCCCGACGTCTCAACTTGTTCTGACCCTCTGGTCGATCAGGCAGCTTACTTTATACGCTAAAACGTTTCACCAAGGACAAAATCGCTCGAGACCCCTCCAAGCACCATTTCCCTGTGGATATTCCCCCAGTTTATTCCGTATCGCACGTTTAGACGTGCCGCAACAACGTCATCAGTTTCCTATCTCTTTGTCACCGGCATTTAGAGTCAGAATTTTAAGAATTCATCACAGTTTTCCCCCTACGTTTTAATCAAGATGTTCTATTCGGTGTATTATACGAGCCTCGTTAAGAAAAAGTTGTTCGAATCTTGATTGCTAATTAACCAGAGATCAATGATTTCTCATAGAAAATCGTTGAGACCAAAACAAAATGGATTAACGAGCCTTCGAGTAAATTTATTCATTTTCCCCATACAACTCCCCTGAAACCTAATTGGTTTAAGGAAGTAGCGGTTTGATGTCCACGTAGTTCTACGGAATCGCGTCATTCGGTACTTTCCTACACACACATACAGTCCAGGGCTTTTACAGTTTTGTACAACGCGTTCAACTCCAAACGTTACAAACTGTTCGTGCTGTCATGGTTCGTTTAATTGCACAGGTCTTACTTCGGCAGGATATTGTGTGTGTATTATCTGAAAAAATCAGAAAGAGTCGATCCAACAATCGCCGGGAATCGGAAGGTTACTGCTTAATTGTCAATGACGCTTGAGCGATTTGCCTAGAGCGAGCAGAGAGAGAGAGAGAGAGATTATTTGGGTTTCACTAGACGTGAGAAAGGTGGCATTGCAGAAAGCCTTCAACAACCAGTTGACGTTTGCCGGTTTCACGCTCTTACTTTATTCAAGATTGTCCTCAATGTTTTTATTTTTTTTCAGCGACATACTTTATTTTACTTCACATCGCATGCTAGAATTCGCCTTGTAAAATAACGGCGTTTATGCTTCATGGACAAAACTTTGTATATGTGTATGTATTTCTAATAACCATGACATGCCTGTGTCGTATTTGGAAGTTCAAGTCAGGCATCCATGGCGAAAATGTAATGTTTTTTGTGCATATAATTAGTATGGATATTCTTGGCGACCGCAAGCTATGTCATGAGACTAGGTGGTGTGATGTAAAATTATAATATAACACCTCAATGAGTACATAAAGGAAAGATGATTTATTGAAAAATTTGCTTATGTTTCATAGACTCGCATAGTTTACCACTGGTAGGATTTTCGCGGATTTGTTTGGCGTACGCAGATTCTGTTCAATCGTTCAACTGGGGTTATATTATAAATTGGGGAACAAGAGGTTCGATTAACGGTAATAATGAACAATGTCAAGCTGTCGCCCTCTATCGCCCGTCGGATGTAATGAAACGTTAAGTATGTAGGGACGTATAGAATGGAAGGTAAACTCCGTCGAATTTCTTTCTTCATAAAGCTAATGCTAATGTGTGGCATTCATTTTTTTGCGGTTAATTTGAACAATAGATTTCCGAACACGTTAATTGCATCCAGCAGCAATGTAACAGTGAAGCACAATGGTAATCAGTTTACCGTGGTATTTTTATTTCCTTCGGCTTGGTCATGAGAATAAAATAGTAATCGTAAACGTAAAGTTCCAACAATTTTTACTTCCATATTACAAGAACAATCAATGTAATCACTTTACAATTATGAGAAAAATGCGGTCTGCCCTTATTAAGTGTGTTGTAATCTGATGCAATAATTTTCCATTTTCATATAATACTCGGCCATACGGAATCGATAGATTCTTAACTGCCATGGAAATTAACAATTAGTGCTTCTGCAGTACTCTTGTACGTGTATTTATATATGTATATATATATATATATATATATATATATATATATATATATATATGTGTGTGTGTGTGTGTATCAGATTCCGCTACATAGGCCATAGAATTAAGAGAGCATAAGATTATTTTTTAAATCAATTTTCGTATATCATACAGTAAAGAAATAATAACGTAATTTTGTATTCAAGAGGACTGTAAATTTAAAAGTCCCCTGGATAATAGTTGGCCGTTTGCTTCATGCACGATTTCTACACAATCCAATATCTCAGCTTATTTAACGTATATTAACATCGTCAACGCCATCTGTGGATTGCACAGGAACTGTCCGATTCCATGTCGCTTACAGGCACATTGCAATACATCTTTATATATATTGAGTCTGTGTGTATAGTCATGCAGAAAGCATATTGGTAATTTTAACCGAGAGTATGTACGACTGGCACCACAGGCTTCCAACACAGTTTATTTACAAATTGACTCCGCATTACTCTGAGCTAATCGGAGCTATTAGCCAAAGTATGCACCACAGTTGGAGCAACGTCGATTTTTTAATAACAAGCAACACAATAAACCAAAAGGGAAGAAAAATATTGCCAAAAGAATGCCTAGACAAGTGTAGTCATCCTCAAGTACTCCAACCTACAAAAATATGTTTATCAATACTGTGTCGTTTCCAATAATATTTCTCTAATTCTAATACATCACGAATGATCATGTTTTCAAATTTGTTCATACATACTCTGCAAGCTGGACATGCACCAACTAGAATAACTTCTGGAACGATGACGGTTGTCAAGGGAGCTGTCGATCCATAGGAGGGCACTTGATATCCCTGATCTGGCGTTCCTGTGCTCGGATAATATCCAGGTGGAGGTTGCCACGAATGATATGCTGCAAAAATTATTCATTTTTTTTATATATTCCTTATGAACGTTGCCGGCTGTGGTATCCACTGTTCCAAATAGACCGTGTGGGTATGGGTGTGTGTATGTGTGTGGGTGTGTATTCGTGTATACAGAAATGGCTACTATAGTGATGAAGAATTTGATAACCTAATAAAAACGATATTGGTTAGCCTTACATTGTGGTGCTGTAGCTGCCGAGTACGGTGGAGGTTTATCAGTATTTTGATTCAATGGCTGCGTCTCCATGTTTATGCGATTTTAGGCAAGAAAATAAATGCGTATTGTAAAAAAAATACAATTCGTTCGTTCGATCACAAATGACACACTATGAAGAGTATAACGTCACTCGGCCATTTAATTACATTTGCCACATGATGGCCGTACACTAAACTATACAAGAATGTTGACTGTCAGTTCTGTACACTGCACATCGTTGCATCGGTGTGTTTACACGATTTGCGACTGTGTGGTAATGAAAGACGCGCCGACGATTATCGCATCCCAGTGTCATACAGAGCGTATGCCTGACACGATAACGTCGCAGCAAAACCTACAAAAAATATATAGATATACTCTTACGTACATTATATATGCGCGGGAAATAATTTATTTTTTCAAAGTAATTTGTATAGGTTTGAACATTCCTCGCTGATCGGATATCGATAAGAGTCCATATATATATTAAAAATTATATCATTATTATGAGAATTCTTGGTTTAATGTATCACGTATTCTACATTTTCATTCAGAAAAATACAGATTGTATAAACTTCAGAATTCTCTGTCTTGTATAATAATATGTATTCAGTTCTTGTATACTGTAATTTATTATTATTTAGTATCGATCGAAATATGAGGATAGCATGGTTATCAATGGACAATCAGAATGACATTATTTGTAATAGTGAACGGAAAACAACCTTGGAACTAAATAATCTGAATATTCGATTTCATAACGCAATTTTACTGGACTTGGCCGCAAGATGGCCGTCCGTGTCACGAATCTCCCCCTTCTCGACTCCCCCACTTTTACACGAGAAGTTTGTGTACCATATACCTGTTTCGCCGTCACACACTACACGTCTTACTACATTCCAATACGCTGAAAATTCAATGTGTCCATCAGCCAGCGGCGTGCCAATATTCGTATTTATATTTCATCAATTTCTATCACCTTCAACGTGGCTCTGAGTAAAAAAAAAATCACGCGGACAAGTGCAACGTTCAAAATTTTGCGTACAAACTTCGGCTGCAATAAAATTTGTCTTCTACTTCTGTTAACGAGACGAGAGTCGTTGTGCCTCGATTATCTTCAGGAACCCGAGGAAAATGCTTACGTCAATATACTTTCACAACTATAACCTTTCATTTTACTTATCTGGAGTACCTCCCAATGTTCGATCAGTGATAACCTGCTAAGGCCATCGAATAATATTCGTATCGGCCCACTATATTCCGATTTCTTCGCTCGACGATGCAAAATAACTCAAAAACCAGAGAAATGTTTATAGTAAGAGCACTGGAAAAGATCCTGGCTGACAAGGATGTCAAACGTTCGCATCTGTCGCAACTGAGAAAATCTTGCGAGTCGGCTTTAGGTGAGTTTTGATGAATATTATAATTATATTCTATTGTCCCCCCAATCTGTCATCACTCGTACTATGGTAGATTCTGTCACCTGTTTCATTAATGTAATTATAATTCGCCATACTTTTCTAGAAGGCTTATAATGGTTATACTTTTTGAATAGTCATAATACTGTAGGTACGGCTGTAGTTTAGTTTTGGGTAATGTATTCAGCTTTAATAGATGTAGTAAGAGTGTAGTGCCTGTGCTAATGGTACGAGGTACGTCTATGATAAAGCGCTGTTAAAAAGATCATACATTGGCGAACGCTCACAGATATTCATATAGACATTGCCAAAGTATACTGTAATTATTAGTGTTTGAGAAAACATTGCGTCTAACTAATTCCTTAAGAGAGTTCTTCAAGGTGCATTCTACAGTATTATCATATAGATTAACAAAAGAAATAGATCATTATTGTGAGATTCTAAGTACACAATCTAGGGCCTGTGATGACAGTTTAATATCCTGACTCTTTTTATGTAAATTTGGATTTGATAAACACATTTTTAAAAAAGAAAATGGGATCTTTGCAGCTGATTTAAGAAATGAGATCAAGGAAGTTCCCAACAATCAGACTGATGAAGGCATTTCTAATGCTCTACCTCAACCAAAGAGCGATTCAAATGTCATCTCGGCTGAAAAATATTTTCTACCCTTTGAGCTTGCATGCCAAAGCAAGTCTCCCCGGATCGTGGTCACAGCGTTGGATTGTTTGCAAAAATTAATAGCCTATGGTCATCTCACTGGCAATGTACCCGACTCCACAGAGCCCAGCAAACTTCTCATTGTGCGCATTGTCGAGACGATATGCGGCTGTTTCATGGGCCCCCAAACGGATGAAGGTGTACAGCTTCAGATCATCAAAGCTCTGTTGACCGTTATGACGAGTCAACATGTCGAGGTTCATGAAGGAACGGTCCTACTTACCATACGTACCGTATATAACGTTTATCTAGCATCAAGAAATCTGGTAAATCAAACAACTGCACGAGCTACTCTAACACAGATGATAAATGTCATATTCGCACGTATGGAAACACAAGCGGTAACTGTTGTTCTCATTATGCCAATAGATAACGATAAGACATACACTTGCGATAGTATTAATGTATTATGATGATGGCAAATACAGGAAGATATCATCGCCCGTGGTGAGACGACAGAACAACCGGAAATAACGCAGGAGACGCAAAAATCGGAAGGAGATGCAGAATCATCGAACAATCAAGATCCACCTCCCGATACATCTCTGGAAGCGCATACAGTTGTCAAGGCAATATTAGACGATATTGTTAACAGCGTCGTACCGGAAGAAGCGCTGCCTGCGACATCACCATCGGAAGAGCACAGTCTTGATCAAGTTCCAACCGATGATAATACTGATGAAACCGCGGGCGAGAATGACACGATGGTCACGGCAAAATTCACTCACGTGCTGCAAAAAGATGCTTTTCTCGTATTTCGAACTCTTTGCAAGCTTTCAATGAAACCATTACCAGATGGCACACCAGATCCAAAGTAAATGTCTCAGTACAGTAATTCACTGTATTTCCTTACATATTGACGTTTCCATTAACGTTTTTCAATTTTCAGATCGCACGAGTTGCGTTCGAAGATTCTGTCGTTACAGCTGCTTCTGGGAATTCTACAAAATGCTGGTCCAATATTACGCTCGAACGAGATGTTTGTCATAGCCATAAAACAGTATCTTTGCGTTGCTCTCTCGAAAAATGGTGTTTCCTCGGTTCCCGAAGTTTTCGAACTATCGTTAGCTCTTTTCCTCGCGCTCCTCGCACGATTCAAGGTACACTTGAAGATGCAGATCGAGGTTTTTTTCAAAGAAATCTTTATGAATATTCTCGAAACGTCGAGCAGTTCGTTCGAACATAAGTGGATGGTTATCCACGCTTTAACGCGCATCTGTGCGGATGCACAGAGTGTCGTCGATATATACGTAAATTATGACTGCGATCTTTCAGCAGCTAATTTGTTTGAAAGGTAAGCCAGTCGAATTTAAAGTATCCTTAATTTTCTTCGAGTACTTCCCAAGCCTCGTTCACATGATGAGTTTTTATTTTTCATAGACTCGTCAACGACTTATCGAAGATCGCCCAGGGTCGTCACGCATTGGAATTGGGAGCTTCTCCGAATCAGGAAAAATCAATGCGTATACGAGGCCTCGAGTGTCTGGTTTCGATATTGAAATGTATGGTGGAATGGAGCAGAGATCTTTATGTCAATCCGAGTATACCGACGGATCATCAAATTCCCGCCGAACCACCCGATCCGCCTGTGGAAGCAGCGTTACCACGTTACGGAAGCGCCGGTAGCTTGTCGTCCGCAAATTCTAGTCTTGTAGGCAATAAGGAAGTTCCTGATTCGCCCGAACAATACGAAGTTCAGAAGCAGCAGAAAGAAGTTTGGGAAGCCGGAATTGATACGTGAGTGCTCTTTAAGGTTTTCTCGTCCGTTCGCCGTTATTATTACGATTCTCGTTTATTCTTTTTTCTTTCATAAGATTTAATCGGAAACCGAGCAAAGGCGTTCAGTATCTGCAGGAACAGTCACTACTCGGCAATACCGTCGAAGATGTAGCTCGATGGCTCCACACGGATGAGAGATTGGATAAAACGGCAATCGGTGATTTTCTTGGTGATCACAGTCACAAAAAAGTTATGTACAAATACATAGATCAAATGGACTTCGCTAATCGCGATCTTGTCACGGCACTGAGGTACTTCTTGGAAGGATTCAGACTTCCCGGCGAAGCGCAGAAGATCGATCGTTTGATGGAAAAATTTGCGAGTCGATACTGCGAGTGCAATCCAAAGTAAGGCGAATTGATTCATAGTAATATCAAAAGATCTATTTAAATTTCTTTAGAATAATGAATATATGACAAATTGTTTTCTCGTTGCAGTAATGGGCTCTTCACGAGTGCGGATACTGCTTACGTTCTCGTATTCTCGATAATAATGCTTACAACGGATCTTCATTCACCTCAGGTTAAGAATAAAATGACTAAAGAGCAGTACATCAAATTAAATCGGCACATCAGCGACAATGAGGATTTGCCTGAGGAGTATTTATCAAAAATATACGATGAGATAGCGGGTAATGAAATTAAGATGAAAGGTCATCCAAATCGTCCAGGGAAACAAGGCAAGTCTTGAGAATAAAATACATAAATAAAAAAAGTAATCGAAATCGATTAAAGACTAAAACAAGGTGGCGAGTTTTGTCTTGAGTAGTGATATCAAGCGAGAAGAAACGACGGCTTTTATGGAATATGGAGATGGAGGTGATATCGACAGCAGCGAAAAACTTGATGGAGTCCGTGTCACACGTTCAAGCTCCCTTTACTACGGCTAAACACTTGGAGCACGTACGTCCGATGTTCAAAATGGCATGGACACCATTCCTAGCTGCTTTCAGTGTTGGCCTTCAGGACTGTGATGATCCTGAGATCGCATCATTGTGTCTAGATGGCATACGTTGTGCAATTCGTATCGCGTGTATTTTTCACATGACGGTAAATACTTTCTGTCTGACGAAATTGATTCGCCCATATTGCTTACCTGGATTAATATCCAATTGCCTTACAGCTAGAACGTGATGCATACGTGCAGGCCCTCGCAAGGTTTACCCTTCTCACGGCCAACTCACCGATAACCGAAATGAAGACCAAGAACATCGATACGATAAAAACCCTAATAACGATCGCTCATACAGACGGCAATTATCTTGGCAGCTCCTGGCTCGATGTGGTCAAGTGCATCTCCCAATTGGAGCTCGCTCAACTAATTGGCACAGGTGTGAGACCTCAACTGCTGGGTCCAACTTCTAAACCGCATTTTCCATCTCCTCTTACGAATTTTACGAGTCTCACACACAGCAATCTTCATCAATCCAACAGCCTCAGTTCGATGAATCTTAGCTCGTTGGATCGTAAGTGTGATATCAAAGATCATGAGTTTACGTTTCCTAGAAAAATAATGAGGAATGTAACCAGATTATTCTAATTGTTAATTACAGCTAGTGTAAAGGAATCAATCGGCGAGACAAGTTCACAGAGTGTTGTCGTAGCCGTCGACAGAATCTTCACCGGGTCTACAAGGCTCGATGGTGATGCGATTGTTGAATTCGTGAAAGCCCTCTGCCAGGTTTCTCTGGAGGAACTGGCCCATCCTACCCAACCACGAATGTTCTCGCTAACAAAGATCGTCGAAATTTCGTACTACAACATGGGACGGATAAGACTTCAATGGTCTCGCATCTGGCAAGTACTTGGAGATCATTTTGATCGCGTCGGTTGCAGTCCGCGTCAGAACATATCGTTCTTCGCTGTAGACTCGCTGCGACAACTCGCTACGAAGTTCATCGAGAAAGGTGAATTCGCTAACTTTCGATTTCAAAAGGAATTTCTTCGTCCGTTCGAGCACATCATGAAGAAAAATCGTTCGCCGATGATACGCGATATGGTGGTACGTTGTGTGGCTCAGATCGTTCACTCTCAAGCACCCCACATACGCTCCGGATGGAAAAATATCTTCAGTGTTTTTCATCATGCAGCAAGCGATCGCGACGAATCTGTTGTCGCACTGGCATTCTCGATGACTGGAAAAATTATAAACGAGTTTTACGCAGAGTTCTTCAGTATAATGGTCGATTCATTTCAAGACGCCGTCAAGTGCCTGAGCGAGTTTGCGTGTAACTCGTCGTTTCCTGACACGAGCATGGAAGCCATAAGACTGATACGCTCGAGTGCCTCGTACATTGATGCTAATCCTCAAATGTTTGCCGAGGGTATGATGGACGACAATGGCATGGTATCCGAGGAGGATCGTGCATGGGTTCGAGGATGGTTTCCTCTTTTGTTCGAACTATCGTGTGTTGTTAGTCGATGCAAGCTCGATGTCCGAACGAGAGCGCTCACCGTCTTATTCGACGTTGTTAAGACACATGGTTCTTCGTTCAAGCCACACTGGTGGAAGGACCTGTTTCAAGTACTATTTCGAATCTTTGATAACATGAAATTGCCGGAGCAACACACGGAGAAGGCCGAGTGGATGACGACAACGTGCAATCATGCTCTATACGCTATAGTCGACGTGTTCTCGCAATTCTACGACACACTCGGACCTCTATTGCTCGGACAACTGTACACACAGTTACTCTGGTGCGTTCAGCAGGATAACGAACAGTTGGCGAGGTCCGGAACCAATTGTCTCGAAAATTTAGTCATCAGCAACGGTGTGAAATTTGACGAAGAGACGTGGGCAAAAACCACACGTTGCGTGCTCGACATATTCGAGAGTACATTGCCAACCGCTCTGCTAACCTGGAAGCCACAATCGGCGAACAAAGAATCTGATCTCGACGTGATAACCGGCGAGAGCGACGGGCACGTAGGGATACTTAAAAGAACAAGCAGTACGCAGAGTCTGGTTAACAACGTTGATACGAGTAAATCAAAGCTGTTCTCGGCTCTGCTGATCAAGTGTGTCGTACAACTCGAATTAATTCAGACGATCGACAATGTAATTTTTTATCCGGCAACGTCGAGAAAAGAGGACCAGGAGAATCTCGCTCTGGCACAGGCTGACATGTTGAACGGTAAAACTTGCGACACGAATGACGATGGTGCGGGTGATCAACAGAAAGAAGAACAGGGAATGTACTGTGCTCTGAATACTTCGCATCTTCTCGAACTGGTCGATTGTCTTCTCAGATCTCATCGTTTCGCCAAGAGTTTCAACGTTAATAACGAGCAACGGAATGTACTTTGGAAAGCTGGTTTTCGCGGTACCGCAAAGCCAAATTTGATGAATCAAGAGACACAATCATTAGCCTGTGCTCTTCGTATACTCTTCAAGATGTACAGCGACGAAGCGCATAGGGACGACTGGCCATCGGTCGAGTCACGACTCGAGGAAGTTACGTGCGAGGGTCTCGAGTACTTTCTCGCATTGTCGAACGAGGTTCATCGTGACGCCTGGACCCCAATATTATTGCTTCTCTTGACGAGAATACTGAAAATGTGCGATCAACGTTTCGCCATTCACGCCGCGATATGCTATCCATTTTTGTGTGAAATAATGTGTTTCGATCTAAAACCTGAGCCCCGTTCCGTTCTTCGACGTTTCTTTCTGCGAATTGGTCCTGTTTTCAGGATCACGCAACAGTAAAGCAGAAATTTAGGCGAGTCTGTGATTGCGAGCTACTTTACCCATTAAAAAAAAGGCATTCGTATTTCGGCGAAACTTGTATTATTACACGCGATTACATTATTATTATTATACATAAATTATAGACACATCTATTATACATAGTCACTGAATAGACGTACACATTTTAGATAGGCGATTCAAAGTGCGCATGAGAAAGAAAAACCGTCGATGATACAGGGAGAGAGAAAGGGTGGGAACGAAAGAGAGTGACTAAAGCGCCGGTCCTTTGTCAGTCCTGATCGGATGTTTTGTTATACGTAGGTGATAAAAATATTAACTTATGCGAAATGGAAAATTATGAAATAGTGTATATTCAATCTCCCGATCTTCGCGAGACAATCCTCAATCTCTTGGCATTTATCATCTCCGATTATTCGTCTAAAAAGTGTAACTAGGTACAGCACCGCACCATTCTTGGATGAAGACAAGTATATCGTTGAGTGGTGACTCGGTCGGTGCTTGTCGAGCAGTATTTATCAATTTATTCCAATCATTTCGATCAGCGGCACGATTAGTGCCTTCGAATCGAACGACGGGTCCGCGAATCGGTGCACCCGTAAGTGCGCATTCTTCTAGTGGAGGCGCATCATTACCTGGACAGGTCAACGAGCCTATGTAAACGCCTCGTTGATCAACGGGGAGACCTTGCTCTACGCGTTGATCCATCGAGATAGCGAGAACCCATTCTCTCACTTCCTCGCGTTGTTCTCTGCTAACACCGAGGGAATCCGGGAGAGGAACTTCGAGTGGGAAGTCGGTGACTCTGAGATCATCAACGTCCAGGATACCACCATCGCCTTCTTCGATACACTCCTCGAGATCAAGAAAATGATTGAGAAAGACAAATGCCTCGCTGCTCGAGCCTGCCGATCGTTTATCTATTCCGGCCTCGTAGTAACAACGATCGGCTGGAAGAACGTCTGAATAGCGCAACAATGCTATAGAAGTTTTGACGACCAATTCGGCGAGTCCGGAGAAAGGCTTGAATGCGCATTTTATTGCCGAATAGTGCGTTATTCTTAAAAATTGTTCTATCCTTTCGTTGTTTGAAGTTTCCAAAGAAGCCTCCGCATTACGCGATAGTCTAAGAAGTATCGTGCGTAACTGTGCGAGACGCGAGTAACGAGTTTCATGATCGCTCTCGTCGTTGGAGTTGAGAATCATTTCCGCAAGGCGACAGTGGAGATTGTTATATTGAGGTACATCCGGAGTTCCAAATTGGGTGTACAGTTGCAATGCTTGCTCGGCCGAGCCAGATTTTAATAATTGTGCCGCTCTTTGAGCAACGTACTTGTGTAAATGTTCCGAGCCTTGAGCGCTCGCAGCCTCGAATAGTTGCGTCCACTGTCCCTTCCGTGCCATCATATCGAGGGCCGCATCAGCGTCCACTTCGACCAACCTTTCAGCCTGGCCGTCCTTTATCATTGCGTCTCGATATTTGTCCTCGAGATAAGGTTCCAGCTCGGGTGCGAGTTCACGAACGATTCTTCGAGCTCTGTTCCATTCGCCAATTGCTATGAGCGCGTTCACAGCATCCTTCAACCTATCGGCTTGAAGATAAACCTGAAAATAAAAACGGTGAGATCGAATTAATGATAAAGGAAGATTAAAAATTTAGAATAATTATTGATTAATGTTTTGTCTACCTGTGCAGCAAGTGCATGCTCGTCTATGGCCAACAGTCTAGAACCCAATTCACCACCAAGTTGAACCGCCGTTTCCGAATCAGCTTGATTTATAAGAACATCCGCCGCTTGGAGAAGAATCGGTCTGGGAGCGTGAGGATCCACCATTAGTATGTCCAACGCTGTTCTCGTCTCACCAACGATCAGCCAACGTCTGGCCTCAGCTAGGCTATCATTTGCATCCATACCCGAACTCTTTTGGCTCAGTTCTCGTCGCAAAGCAGCCTCCTGACTCGGAAGATATTCTCTGCATACACGCATTGCATCCGACCACATACCAGCTTTCTACAAATTGAGAAAAGAAATACAGATAAGAAGCAACCCTCGTTCCTCAGACGTAAGAAACATATTAACGTAAATACAAAAAAGTTGTTAATTAATCAATTATTCACCGTAGTGTTTTAAATACTCTCAACATTGTTAAAATGAGTTATTTCCCAAATTTAATCTTGCTGTTACGTATTTAAATTCACATTGAATATCAGTTTTTACACGAAAAATCAAATCGACTGAGGCATGGTGAATTGTAAAATATCTACGACAAAATAGAGCAACGAGATTTTTATCGATCAAGTCTCAGCTATTTTTTGTATCATTTCGCCTTAAGAATGGATTCAAGAATCATCTACTTGCACAAACCTTATAGTGTTCTACGATAATATCAGGTTTGTGAGCTCGCAGTAAAAGTGATTCGGCTACAGCGTAATTCTGGGATTCTGCAGCTTCAGCGGCTCTTGCCACAAGCACCTGAGACACAGCCTCCTGGTTCAACGATTGCGCAACTTCTTCAGCGGCGTCCCAGTCTCTCGTGTGTATGTACATCTGTACAGCCTCGTAAGCTTTGCCAGCTCTTATAAATTCTTTCTCAGCTTCGGAAAATTTGCCCTCATCTTCGAGTGCCATTGCATGCTTGTAATAGACTTCTTTCTGTTGTTCCACAGTTCCGTACTTGACGACCTCAAGGGCCCAGTCGTACAAGCCAGCTTCACAGGCAAGCTGAAGACACGCATCCAGATAAGAGAGACGCATAAGTAGTCTCGCTCCCAATTCTGGTGCCATGGTACGAGCCCATAAAAGAGCAACTTGTTGACCGGCTTTATCGCCGGAAGATTTTTTTGCAACGCGAAGAGCGTCTTCCCACATATTAGCTGCTCGGTAAGCGGAAACAGCACCGCGCCAATCTTCCGCACCGATGAAATGTTCCTCGGCTTCGCGAGCCTTTCCAGCTGCCTCAAGTTCACGAGCCAGATGTGCGTGAGTTGTTTTCAACAGATCAGGCCTGTACTCTGATACGAGTCTAATCATGTCGTTGCGGTGACCAGCTTTTCGGTACATAGCGATCGCTGTATCATACTGCTCAGTAGCCACGAGCAACGACTCAGCGTGACGAAAATCACCTGCATCCATAAGTTTTTCAGCATGGTTCGAGAGAATTTCTCTCGCCTCGTCTGGGTTCATAAACTCAGTGGCAACTTCGTGAGCTCTCGACCAGTTGCTAGATCGTACGTGAACCTCCACAGCGCGCCTCGGTTGATCAGCTCGAAGAAACAAAGTTTCTGCTAAATTACCATCTCCCACTGAAGCATAGTGCTCGGCGAGCTTGATACACTGTTTGCGTATCTCGGGATCATCGGTCTCGATCACCTGAACGATTTGCAACGCTTTGCGCCATTGACGCGCATTTATCGCTGCATTTAAGGCCAGAGCCGTTTCACCAGCTTCGATAAAGTGATTTATCGCAGCATCGTAGTGACCCAAGCTCGATAAATGATGTCCCCATTCTTTCTCAAGATTTACCACGCTATTTGGCTCTACGGAACGAGCGAGATCGAGAGCTCTGGCGAATACACCGGCTTTGCCATAACACTTTATGGCTTCGGAAAAATCTGATGTTCTTTCCAATATCTCACCAGCCAGTTCCATCAAGTCAGTTGATTTGAGAATTTTAACGACTTCGCCGACAATCGAATGGTCCTCAAGAAGAGGTTCATTGGCAAGCAATAGTCTCGCTGCTCTACCAGCACGTCGTGATTCCAAAAACAGTTTTATAGCTCGTCTTGGATTGTCCGTCTCAATTATGGAGGCTGCTCTAGCAGCTTGACCGCTTTCCAACAGCCAAGCGAGATGTTTATCTTTGAGGACATTGAGCCCCGACCAATTTCGTGCTTCAGCGAGTGCCAGTGCGTCCTCCCAGTGCCAATATTTCTGATACATTTCGAGGGCCTTGTCGAGTTCATTTTGCTCGAGATAAATGGCTTCTGCTGTTTTGAGCTCACCATTGAGAATAGCTAGTCTCGCCCAACTGTCTGTATCAGTAATCGGATCGTTACCCGTTTCTTTGGACAAGCGATCGCTGGTTTCCACGATATCTTTGAGAAAAGCCGAGCAAGCAACGTCGCCGAGTGCTGCGTAACATCGAGCTGCGATCAACAATTGACGGCCAGCCATTGCGTTACGAGCTACATTTTCCCACATGGCCTCAGTCTGTGGGCGTTCGCCGAGTTCCTCGAGAAATAGCACAACACGACCGAAGTCATTGTCGTGTAGAGCAGTGCCAAATTCTATTAGGCCCTCGTCCAACAAATACGATACACGTCCGCTGGGTTCTTCGACTATGACCGCGGTCTGACCGTGCTCACGGACAATGTCAACGGCATCGCCCCGAATGGGAATGAGGGTCGCTGCCTCGGGTGCATCGACATTGTACCAAACTGCCAGAGCCTGATTACTCTGAGCTACAGCCACATCACTTCCAGGCACCCAAGAGGCAAAACTGGCTCCTGTCAGAAGTAAAACTCTCACGCCTTTATCATCGCTCAGCCAAAGTCGACCTCGTTTATCTCTCGACAAGAGCCTGTGTCCGGTTTCACTGAGTTCCAGCCAATCGACACGGCCATCGTGACTGATCACGCTTATCGTGACACCAGTGAGAAAATCTATTATCCTCACTGTTCGAGGATCCAGAAGATATGCCAATCTCTTGTTCTCGGGCATTCCAGCGACATGACGCTCGTTTATTCGTACACTGACGACGTGTGGATTTACGGCTTCGGTTCTTACCGAGCCGAGAATTTCGTTCTTACCATATTCCACAATGGTCAATTCTCCGGCATAGAAGATTAAGCAAACTCCGGGATATTCGAAGAAAAATTTTTCGCTACCAGACTTTGTTTCCCACGGTATCTCGCTCATTAGATTGAGCTCTATGTCACTTATCAACAAGGTCTTACTCGTACGTGCAACAATGTGATTGTCGCTACGACCGAGCACACGAACATCCTCGATCTCACTGCCTGTTTGTGATTTTACAATAACAGGACGATTTTTCCCGTTCAAAGAACGTATAACAACTTGACACGGACCAACGTAAACAACCTCGTGACTTCCTCGTACCATCGCACGCCGAAGAATAGTCTCGAATTGTTCAACAGCTCCGCAGAGACCGCCGATTACAAGTCTCGAGCCGTCCCGGCGCCAGGAAATCGCTGTTACTGTGTAGAGATTTGGTAATGCTCGACTGTTCGATTCTTCCCAGACCGAACGTCGAGGTATCCAGTCAAAGATTCGAACTTTGTTCCACGAGCCAATGGCGATGCTTTGACCGCTTGGACTGCAACAGGCGATCGAAAATTCTTTCTCATTTGCATCTCGGCTGTAGTCAAAGATTTTAACGATTTTTCCATAATTGTCGTAAGACGTGAGCTTTTTGTCGCAACCACCAGCGATTATGTGATTCTGGGTCCAAACTAGAGCATAGGCTGGAACTCCGTGCATCAGAACTCTACCCGATGGTTCAGCATTACCGTCATCCTTTATAAAATATCTTATGATACTGCCGTCTGCATGACTTGAGAGGAAAGCGTTTCCTCTGATACTGAAATGTATGAAAAGATGTTTATTATTCTCGTTTCATTTGTTTCTAGATCTTGATGAATTGGTATGATTCTGATTAATTACTTCATTGCAAGGGCAATTGTCATAGCATCAGCGGTATAGAGCGTCTGGGCTTTGTGGGATTTCATCATAGCGGCCCGGACCTTTCCATCCGCTAGTCCAATTATGATCGGTCCTTCCAAAGGCCAGACCATGCAAGTAACTGCTGAACTCTGACCGAACTTGTTGCATATTACTTTCTTGTCTCCCCAGTCCTCTCCAATCTTGTACACATAGACAATATTGTCCGTTTGTCCTACTGCTATCTTTGTAGAGTCTGGTGAGAATGCAATAGCCTTTACGAGATAGCTCTTTTTTCCATACTGTAAAGAGCGATAATAACGAAAGTCACTATACGACCTCGAACCGTTTTATAAATGGAATAGGAATTGATGACAAAACAGGATACGCTTGCATTCTATGTATTCGATTCTTGAACTATTAACTTTTTTTGGAAACTTATTCTTCTCGATATTTCTAACTTGATCTCAAGAACATTGCTCAACTTCTAACAGATACAACCGCAGAGAAGTTTCTCAAACTCTCTAACATAAAATGTGATCAGTTTATCAAACGTTGAATGATAGTTCTGTATATTAAAAACCATAATTGGTAAAGCGACCCAAGGCAAGATTACACACCGATATAATAGGTGCAAGTTTTGACGAGTTGGGACTCCAGTGACATAAAAATAGGATGAACTATATAATGTATAATTCGATGGAAAGTAAAGATCGCATCTTTCACAACCTATGTTTTCAGTTATACACCATATAGAAGCTCATAGAAAAATGGTACCTTTGCATCAACAGGCTTTGTTTGAAATCTGTCTTTCTTTGCACCTGTCTCATCAAAAAGATAGATAGATCTGTCGGCTAGTGCAACAGCGAATTTTAAATTATTCGGTGACCATGCTATTCCCACAACACGATTCTCCGAATCCTGTAACACGTTTTCCATACAATTGAAACAATTTATCACCGTGCGAGTATACGGGCTTAAAATAAAACAATGTCACTTACACTGGCTGGTAAAATAGGTCCTAAATATTTGATGATCATTGTCGCACAAACAAACAAAAAATATACCCAGCTTCATGTACAAAAACTCGACAGAAGATACCTGTCAAAATGGCTTTAAAGAATAACAACCAGTAATAGTGGTGTTTGTACGTTTCCAGTTACCTAGCAACCATACCTAGTCCTCACGTACACGCGTGTATATCGTTGCTCTTTTGTCTCTCGTGCTTCCATAGGAGTCTAGGAAAAATAAACTTTTGTAAAACAAAAGATTGTACTAATTGATTTTTTGTTTTTTGATCCGATTTTTGGTGCTATATTTCCTGAACTGCGATTCGCTTGACACTGTCTCTCCGTGCATTCGGGCCAGTCGAATAAAGTGCAACCAAATCTAATAAGTACATATAAACACATTAAAATCCAAATATATAATTCTAATCTCCAACAACATCCAAACTTTGTTTACAATAATAAACATTAAATAAATCGGTCGCAGGTTCATCGACTAAGTGAGTACAGGGTTGAATAACAAAGGTCTCTAAAGTTTCGTTGTTCCAACGTGGTTAAATTTTATATTTTTTCCCCTTTGTTTTCAACCTGCCGAAGCGTAAAACGCTATAGAAGAATTGAAAAATGAAAATATCAGTGTCTAGTAATGAGATAGCTCACGGAAAAGGGGATCTGTATATTTAGGAATTGACACATTGAATCCTTATTGAATGAATTGAATCGCATTTGTACACTCCACATATTCTATGCTATTTGACTTAAGTTAAGGACAAAAGTAACGTTACAGTGTGTTTGGGGTGCATTTTGAACAGCGGATGGGCGCATACATTTGAGGTTTTCAGGATTGCTTGTTGAGTCTGTTTGAGGTATATTTGGGGTGTGTTTATGGTTGTATATGGCGTCTATAGGGCTGTAGCTATCCGGGACAAACTCCAAGGTACCGTCGAGCAATTAAAATTTTTATTTTTCTATTGCTCCAGGGCCCACGCTACGCATGTGCTGTTACTGCAATTCCATGTACAAGGGTGCACGGAATCCGCAAGGACTGACAGGCGCGACTAGCGCACCTACCGTTGGAAGCGGATACTAAGAACTGGATAGTGGGATTCACAATATGGCTCCGTGTAGTCGATTGTTCGGTTAGCATTCCTGTCAGTGTTAAAAGGAACCATTGTATCAATATTACAATATCAACGTAAATATGGCACCGCGAAAGGAACCGTCTGTCTACGACATGGCATATCGTGGACAAACTGCAGCGATTAAAATTCTCATTAACGAGAACGATAAATTGAAGATTCAACCGGATTCTGTGCGTATTCATGAATTGCGGCTGAAAAAAAAAAGAAACTCGCTCAGACAGGTTATGTAGAAGACATTGTTTTCTTCCCACAGAATGGACGTATGCTGTTGCATTGGGCTGCATTGGGTGGACATGACGATCTTGTCCGATTTCTTCTGTCTGTAGGCGTACCGGCCGATCCACCAGATGACGTAATTATATCAATTTTGTAGTGATTATAATTGCTTGTCTAGACCGCTGTTTTGACGCTGTCATTCACGGTTCTTCCTAGAGCCGCGCATATATATATGTGAATGCATGTGTGTGTGTATGTGTTCGGGTGTGTGTGTACACATTGCGCGTGCGCGTATATATACATGTACGCATATATATATATACACACGCGTGCGTGGTTGGGGCGCTCAAGTTATTATGATGATTATTGTTCGAAGGTAGTATACCAGTATGCAAATTTCTAAATGTACATCGTTGCAGACAAACATGACGCCTCTGATCTTGGCGGCATCGGCAGGTCGCGAGAAAGTCGTGAAATTATTGCTAAGCGAGGGAGCTCACGTGAACGAGAAGACCGACGAAGGGCATTCGGCTTTGCAATATGCTGCAAGTAAAAACTGGGCTACTATATGCGCGTATTTGATCCAGAAAGGAGCTGATGTTAATATCACTGATAAACGAGGAGCCACTCCATTACACCGGGCTGCTTCCAAGGGAAACTTGAGCATTGTAAAGATGCTTTTGGAACAAGGGAAACGTTTGAATATTGGTAATAGAAATATCTGTGTAATCAATGCGTTCAAGCTACCAATACTCTACTTACATTTTTCTCTATTGCAGATCAAACTGATATGTTTGGAGATACTCCATTGCACTCGGCGTGCGAAGAAGATAGACACGAAGAGGCCAAACTTCTTGTCTTCAATGGCGCAAACATCCAGCTGTTGAACAAAGATCGGAAAACTCCGCTCGATCTGGCCAATCCAACATTGGCACGGCAGATTTGGCAGATGAAAGAAGAAATGTCGGGAAAACCAGACTATTAATCAATGAAACATCCCGACGCAACTCTTACGATTTCACTGTTTATTGTAGCTTTTTTTGTATACCTATACGCAATCGACCATTATTGTTCATCAATCCATATAAAACGTATCAAAACTTGCTCGCTCCGTTTCATTTCAATAAATCCTCGATCGATTTCTATCCCCTATTCCTGTACCCATCTTGGCTTTATGCAAGAAATCCATTCTTGCTTAAATTTTGTTGTCGAATGCGTTGGGCTAATTCTTTTCGCACCGCGATTTCGGACTCATTCGACAAGTTTAAAAAGATGCCAACTTTCCATTCAACTTGATCGTCTTATATACACAATTCGCAATTGAACGAAGAACATGTTGGACCAAAAGATCGAACACAGATAAGCCTTCGATGATATTTGTTCCAGCTTGCTGGAATAACCGCATCTTCGTTTTGGATTTGCGTTATCTCTGAATCCCCCAAAACTTCCATGCAGTAACACGATCCTTCAGCTCACGATATTCAGACTTGACTTGAACGTTTCGCCGACATGGTCTCGCTACAAATTGGTTTTTCAATTCACATGATTTCTTTGTAAAGGCCTATTTAATATATGTATAATTGATCTACATATATATATGTAGATATATATCAATTCATGCGCTCTAATTATAGTTCATCTTGAAAAATATACTAGCTCTCACATTATACACCTTGCAAATGCCTTGAGATACGAAGAATTTTTCATAAAATGCTTACAAAAATGCGCGTACAAAATTCAATTTTTTGTTTCTTTTCATCTACGTCATATAATCGTTGAACAGTTTGATTCGGTTGTTTCGTTTCATTCTAGCATGTTCAATGATCAACAGTGTTTACAAATACGGTCAACCTAAACTAAAAGCCAAATTTGATCACATTCATGAGAAAAAAATATCGATAAGCGTGTCTCAATTCATTTCATTTCAAAAGGTTGGCACAAACGAAGTTGGTAAAGCAAAAGAGAACGAAAAGATAACAAAAAAATATTCAAAGATGGCAAAACTTTAAGTACAATAAAAGAAAAATAATATTGGAGTCATTTTTATTCATGTTTTTTTTTTCTGTTCTTGCTGTTGCCCCGAAATTCAGTATTATAAACTGGAGAAGAGGAAAAGCTTACTGCCTATGTTCAATTAAATATATATTATATATTATATATAATGCCAAAAAATATGTATATAAATGCATGTGCGGGTACATCATATAAAAGAACGCTTTTGTTTCGTCTCAAAGAACCATGATACTTGACAGAGAAAGGTAAAGAGAAAAGAAAAGAAAATAATGCTTAGAACGTATGGAAACAAATACCAGGAGAAAATTTAATCTTCAAACAAAAAAAGAACCTTTTAAAAAGAAATGTAACTCTGGTAATCATCGGTTGACGTTTGCTCCTTAAATTGTCTCTCCTTCGCTCTCCGTGTATATATATAATTAGTTAATCATTAAAATAATTAACGATGATCGTACTAGTATATAGCGGGATTGATGCTGTTCGCAATAGTAGCAGTAGTAATAAAATAATATTATAATAAACGTTAATGTCCTTATAATCTACCTAAGTGTGTTATTTCGTGTAGTCTTAATTATGCAGCGACCTGCCATGCTTTTTTTTCGTTCGCTTGTCTTTTTCTTCCCCACCTAACCATCTCGGTCCCTCAATAGTTTCCGAATCGCATTTACAAATTCAATCGTGTTTATTTTCTTATTCTTCGTTTTTCTTTTTTGCATTAGAACCGCTCGGCGGTTAGTTAGTAAGCTGTAAAGTTATGTACACATTCTTTCAACACTTTCTCTCGATGGCATCTTATGGGAAGTAGTAGAAATATACATATACATACATTTCTAATAGAAATTTATATATATACATATATATTTCTACTTGAAAATAAAAAGAAACAATCGCTCTTTATCATTCGCGCCCTCTCTCCGCGACGCGACTCGTGGATCCACCCGTGCATTATGGCCGATTTGCGACCAACAACACTATAATTCTGAATGTTCGAATACCCTAATATCGATTGATCTTTCTTGCGAGCTCGTCAAGTAAAGCGCGCAAACCGTCGTGTCTCTCCTCGCGTTTTGCTGACGTCTCGGTTTTTTTGTTTTGTTTCCACGTTCATTATAGACAATCTATTATGCGTTATGAAATTATTGTTGCATATCAGATGGCGCATCAGATTCAGTTTACGCTCTCATCGCCGTCCATGCTCTCATCCTGTGTTGTCAAATCATCGCCAGAGCCACCGGTTTGCACTGACCCTCGTTTCGTCAATCTCGTCGAACTGAGACTTATTGGAGCTCCACCACGTCTGAAAGTTCAAAAATGTATAATTTTAATATTCGTTGTATACAGGGTAAAGCAATGACTATTAGCACCTTACATATCTTTGAAACTATAAGGTTCACAGAAATATTTGCTGAAATAAAATTGTATAGTACGAAGAAGACCATCCATATATATTTTTGTTTCTGTATCACGATAGAGGAACTTAAACGACTCCAACGACCTATGACACAAGGTCATTGAAGGTGATAGGAACAATTTTATTTCAGCAAATATTTCTGTGAACTTTATAGTTCCGAATAATATCTAAGGTGCTAATAGTTATTACCTCACCTTGTATATAATGGTACGTTTGTTCTCATTTACCTGACAATTATTACATGCGCACTTATTTTTTTCGGGGATTGGGGATATTCTGCATGTGGGAAAGCTTCGATTTTTCTTTTTCGATTCCTAAGTGCTCGGATTAATTCGCTTCATCGTTTAGCTTTATTGATGCTTATCTCTCTGAGGTTTCATGACACTCAAGCGATTCGGGAAAATTGTATTCTTGATCAACATCGTACGACTACATTTCGAATTTTTGTAAATGCACAGTCGTGATCCGATGGTCTTTCAAAAAGAAAGTGGTAAAACAAATATTGTTTTTAACCGAGCATATGATCGGAACAATTCGATCAGTTTCTCTAAGTCTCGGCGTGCGAAATAAATAAATGAGAAATAATTGCGATAAGCTGGGGCCAACAAAGCTAATGAAGCTATATATTTAAAAAACTCACCTCAGCTTGGTCTTCAGATTGGCAACTTCACGTGTCAAGTTCTCATGTGACTCCAACATCTCTTCCATTTCTCTTTTGGCTTTTCGCTTCAATACCTTGTGCGTGCTGAGCTCTTCCTCGGTCTCATCGAGCTGTCTCTTCAGAGTTTTAACTCTGATGTTTGCTTTTTCAACTTGTTCCTTGTATTGTTCGGCGTTTCTCCTCTCGTCCTCCAACTGTAGACCTAGCTCCTTCAATTTCTTGTCCATTTTTCTATTGATCTTTTGCTGTGCGAGACGTTCTTTAGCTTCCGTCTCAAGTTGCTCGTCGAGATTCGAGATCTTTGATTCGAGCGCCTGTATGGTCGCTTTGGTCTTTGCCCGTTGATTCGTTTCCAATTCCGCTAGTTTTGCTTTCAATTCCTTGTTCTGTCGTTCGAGCAAAAGTCTCTGAGATTCGAGCTTCTGCGTTGCCGTACGTTCCGTCGCGAGGTCCGTCGTCAATTGTTCAACGGTTATTTGACTTTTGCGCGCACGGTCGGTCAGAAGTTCACCGTTCGATTGTTCCTCTTCCAATTCCTCTTCGAGAGTGGCTATTCTTGCTTCGAGTCTACGTTTCTCATCGAGCATCAGCGTTCCCTTGTTCGCATTATTGTTAACTTCCTCCTGAAGCTCATCTCTCTCGTTCTCAGCGACACGTTTTGCACGCTCGCTACTAGCCAGATCTTCTGTCATTTGCAATAAATCGGCTTCGAGAATCTTAACTTTTCTGTCGGCCTCTTTCGCTCCTGCGGCTAACTCGTCTCTGGCAGCACGGGCCTCTTCCGTTTCTCTCGTACAATCTTTAATTTGCACTTGTAGTTTCTTCAGTTGTTTGACAGCGTCCTCTTTGACCTTGTTGTGCATCTCCAATTGTTGCTCCATGTCCTTGTAATCACCTTCCATCTTCTTGCGCGCTGCTATCGCTGCTGCTCTCTGTTTTCTCTCATCCTCGAGCTCAGCCTCGAGATCTCTCAATCCTTTCACGAGGCCACGACGTTTTTCCTCGGCCTGTTCCTCCTTTGCTTGAAGCTCGCGATCGAATTGCGCCTTGAGAGCTTGCATGTTGACCTCGAGTCTCAATTTCGCGTCTTCCGTGCATTGTAGCTCGTCCTCGAGTTCCTCAACCTGGGACCTTTGTTCGGCCAATTGTTGCTCGAGCACCCGTTTTGCCTTTTCCAATTCGTGCACGTTCTTGTCAGCGGTGCCTTGATTATTGACGAGTTCGTCGAGTTCTGCTTGCAAGCCGCGTCTACCACGTTCCAGCTCCTCGACCTTGTCGTTGAGCTCGTCAAGCTCGCGCGTCAACGACAATACCTTCGTCTCCTTCTCTCGTGCTTCCCTCTCGGCGGTATCGCAAAGCTCGGCGTATTTCGCGGAAACTGCTTTCTCCTCGGCGAGCACTTTGTCGAAGTTCTTCTGTTTCTTTTCCAATTCGATTACCTTCGACCTCTGTACCGCGAGCTCGATCGTGCTGTCCTCGAGTTCAGCCTGTATTTTCTTCTTCGACTTGTCTAGTTTATCGTTCGCAGCCTTCAGTTCCTCGACTTGCTTCTGCAGTGCCTCCATGTCTTTTAGAACACGTTTTCGAGCTTCCTCGAGAGCAGCAGCAGCCTCCGCCTCATCGTCACCACGTTTCTTTGCCTCGGCCAACTGAATGATCAAACTCTGAGCTTGTTTCTCCAGAGCACGTTTAGCTTCCTCCTCCTCTTCCAGTTGATCGTGAAGGGCGTCTTTGTCGCTCTCCAGGGCGCGTAGCTTCGAGCTGAGAGCGAGTTTCTGTTTCGTCTCTTCTTCCAGCTGTTGTTGCATCTCGTTGAATTGCGACTCGAAAGTCGTGGAAGCTTTGATAGCCGCTGATGCTCTCAATTCCGCAGTCTCCAGTTGTTGCGACATGCTGTCGACCTCTTGCTGCAATTTTGTCGCTCTCTCGACGATTTCCTGCTTCGATCGGTCAACGTCACTGAGCTTTGCGGTTAATTCGGCCAATTGTTGTTCCGCCTGCTTGCGACGACGATCAGACTCCTGTCTGCTGGCAGCTACCGAGCGTAATTCCGTGGCAAGATCGGCGCTCTCTGCCTCGAGTATACTTTTCGCCTTTTCCAATCCAGCTTTCGTCTTCTTAAGCGCGTCCATTTGTTCGTTGAGTACGGTCAGTTCTTGTGTGTGCTTGTGTCGCATATCGGCTAGTGTTCCTTCGTGAACGGAAGTTTCTTCTTCCAAGTTTTTCTTCAATGTCGCCAATTCTTGTTCGCGTTTGCTTCGTAATTCTTGTTGCGCAGCTGTTGTATCCAATGAATCAAGGAGCTCGTTCTTCAGTGCTTCGAGTTCCTCGTTCAAATCGCGCTTCAGCTTCTCGGCTTTGCTTCTTGCTGCTTTCTCAGCTTCAAGATCCTCCTGAAGTTCAGCCAGCTGGGATTCCAATTCTCTGAGGGCTTTTTGAGCCTGTGCTTTGGCAGCTGCCTCATCATCGATCTTCAACATAACTTGATTCAATTCTTCATCCCGTTTGCCCAATTGCAACTGTAGCTCCTCGACCTGTGTCTTCCGTTCCTGTATCTGCTCTTTCAAGTCCGACACCTCCGTCTCGACCTTTCTCTTCGATCTGTCGACTTCCTGTCGTTGCTGATGGTCCTTCAGCAATCTCTCTTCGAGATCGGCTATCGTTGCTTCGTGTTTTGCTTTCAATTTTGCCAGATGCTTGGCCTTTTCTTCTTCCTCTGCCAGCGTTTGGGACAAATCGTTTGCTCTCTCCTCGAGTATCTTCTTTTCCTTCAGTAACTTTTGATTAGTGTCCTCCGAGAGCGCCAGATCTTCCTCGAGTTTCTTTATCTTACCGTCGCATTGAACCTTCTCGAGCTGAAGCTTCTGCCGAGCAGCCTCTTCTTCCTCTAGCTGCTCCTCCAGATCGCTTATGTTCAATTGCAGCTTCTTCTTCTCCTGCGTCAGCGCCGTACTGCGTTCCTCCTCTTCCTCGATTCTTGCCTCGAGATCATGCAATATCTCCTCCAACTCTTGTTTTCTCGCGGCCAAACGCGCTCGCATCTCTTCAGCCTCGGCACACAATTCGACTTCCGCTTGTAATTGTTCAGCCAACATCGTCTTCTCCTCGATCGCCTGCTGATACTTTCTCTCGTACTCCTGTGCTGAGTGCAATTGCATCTCCAGCTTGTCTCTAACCTGCTTCAGTTCGTCCTCCTTCTGCGTCAATTTCTCCTCCTGCTTTGTCACCTCCAACAGTGGCTTGACCTTTGTGTACAATCTCCACCATTGCCAATTTCTCAGTTTCAAGTAAGCCGCACAATTTCTCTGGATTATACGAATGGCGTTAAGCTGCTGAAGACGCTTCTGATAATTTCGACGGGCTAAAAAGCCACGACAGAATGCTTGGAAATTGACGATGAGATCGGTTATCTTGTAGTCCCTCTCCTCTTCGAGATGAGCGAGAACACCGGCACGGAAGAAAATCTTCGACTGACCGACGCGATAGAGATTGGGATCGAGCTCGAGGGCTTGTATCATTTTCTCGCAGGCTTTTTTACCATCCATGAATCCCTTGGGAATTACGTTGGGCGTGAGAAGTTCGTAACGCTGCCGGAATTCTTGGAAGGGAATACGATTCGGGAATCCCTGTCGACAAATACGAATACCCTCAAGCACACCGTTGCATCTCAGCTGATCGAGAACCAACGGGGCGTCGATCTTTCCGGCTCTCTTCTCGTGATTCGGGATGATACACCTGACGAAATTTGGGTTTGTATTACGAAGTGTGACCATCAGTTTCGCCAATTGTTCTTTATACAGTTGCGAGACCGTGCGGAACATTCCCTTCCTCGTTCTCGCACCAAACTGTGTATCGGTCAGTGCCTGTTGTGCCATACCAACGATCTCTGCATCTTTCCAAATGTGACAGACGAAAGGATCCTGGGAGGCTTGTAAGAGGCTGACAATATTCTCGTTCAACGGATCCATGTTTTTCATGAGCCACTTGGCTGCCGAATAATCAACCTTGCCGGCGTAGTGTATTATGGCGAAATCGGCGACTCCGCGAAAATCGGTTTTCATGAATTTCGGATGAACGCTGTGTGCACCAACGAGCTTCTCAACGAAGGTCTTGTCATTGGCCTTGGGGAACCAACACTCCTCGTCAAGCAGTGCCATTATACCCATTGGTTTATCGATCAGATCAATCGTCGGCTGAAGATCAAGACCAAAGTCGATGAATTTCCATTCGATGCCCTCGCGCTGATATTCTTCCTGCTCGAGGATGAACATAGTATGATTGAACAATTGCTGAAGCTTCTCGTTTGTGTAATTGATGCAAAGTTGCTCGAACGAGTTGAGCTCGAAGATCTCGAAACCTGCCATATCGAGGATACCGATGAAACTGGCGCCTTGCCTCTTCGTTCTGTCGAGCGATCGATTGATACGATTGACGAGCCAACGGAACATACGTTCGTAGCAAGCTTTCGAGATAGCCTCAACGGCGAATTCCACCTGCTCCTTCGTTTGGGCTTTTGTCACAAAATCACGGCCCACTTTGATACGCGGCTTCAGAAAAGCTTTCGTCATTTCCGTCACGCTCAGGCCCAATAGATGAGATATCTTTTGCGCCACTGTGTTATCAGGCAGCGTTGCCTGATCGGAATTTCTTTCTTGACGGAACTGCATCGAACCGAACAACATGACCGCCGAAACGATGCGGAAAATTGAGGCGAAGTCTTCGTTCGTCATGCCCATTATGTTCATCGATTTGACCGTGGACGCAAATTCAGCGGCATCGTCGACACCAGGAACCGGCAATGCTCCGTTAGACAAGAATGGATACAGCTTCGGATCTTCCAATATGAATTCCTCTGTACGAGACAAACATTGAACGAAGATGTTAATGTACTGTAAGAAATTCTTACGACTTAACGGATGTAAATATAATTACTCTTTTGTTCCGGAGACGCGCCTGCCAACAGCTGATAAAAGATGTGGAAGGTTCTCTCATCCTTGGCCTGACGAATGGCTCTTGACTTTTCGAGGAGATAAGTCTCGATATTTGCCCCTGCGATGTAGCCCGAAGCATCGAAATTGATTCTGATGAATTTTCCCTGCGCAGCAAGAGAGTAAACAGAATAAATATACGTGACAAACTTTTCAATTGCAATAATGAGTAAAATAAAGATTGATGTCTTACGAATCGAGATGAATTGTCGTTCTTCACGGTCTTGGCGTTACCAAAAGCTTCAAGTATTGGATTGGCTTGTAAAAGTTGTTGCTCGAGTTCACCCTGTAAAAAATAGAGACAATTCAACGTTAAGTAACAACATCTAATTGGACAATAATAAACCCTCAAATATCCCATGATATTACAGAATAATCCAACTTGACACAATTATTAATACACTCACGCCCACATGTATACACAATCCCTCGGTTATTACCGCAAATTTTTCCGAGTTGATCCCAGATCCCTGAATTGGTAAGCAGTGAGAGAGCGTTTAAGATTATATTAGTAATCAATGGACCATTTACGAATAAGTTTGCATCGAGCACTTATTATTTGCAGCAAAAAAAGAAAACAAAGTGAATTCATTCCTTCGACACAATGCAAAACAATTTAATTACGCATTGAACAAAGCACGTGTAGTTTTAAACCCATAAAAATAAAGGAAACAAAAATAAAAACGTTGCGATGCTCTCCACAGAGTTACATCGGACTTACTATTATCAACGCTGGACTTGGAGTCTAGGATGATGTCCATGGATAATCAGCACCGAAAAAAAAAATCAATTTTTGATCGTTATAGAATTTTACTTGAAAGGATAATCTCGCAACGAAATAATTCGTATAGTAGCAGGCAAAACAAGTAACGAACGATGTCTTGTCTCTTGAAATTCCTCACCGATAAATCATAAGGAGATGTATCTCGTATTGCAATAAAATCGTTATCGCGGTGACAAAGTCCGTCTCGCGAGCTACTATTGTCAAACGAACGTGGATAGAAAAATCTTTCTCGAGTGCAGTTTACAACTACGGCGAGCGTAATTGATTTAATGGCGTGGCACAGATATGTGGTTCGCCAGCGTTTATCTCGAGAAAGAGAGAGAGAGAGAAATATCAACGTCCCAAAAAAGTACAGAGCTTTTTTAGGCGTTTGACTCACTCTCGGCGTTCTAATACGCCGAGGATGAACGTCTTACTCACTAAGGCTCGTCCGAATAAGGACCCTCGCGTCAACGCGTCCGGACGTAGCCACTTTATTTCGTAATCTCAACGAACCAACCGACGAATAAAGTCTATAATGTATAAATATAGATTTAGACTCGATTCGTAATTCACGACTAGGTGATATATGGCGATTTGCAACCGTGCTAAGGATTACAGCGTCCTTGATAGTCGTGTACACAGTCGGTTATATTTTCTTACTCAAGATTTTAAAACATTTACATTCACAGTAAGGGAACAAGAAAGTAAAGCATCTCGTCGCGACGATGAATAAAACTTGGAGATTGCTAGAAATCGCGGTTGACGGATTTCCGATTTTCTTGTCGTTTAGGCGAATCGACGGATGTGGTTTTTGAATAACCGCAGAAATTCCCGAAATTACAAGCGTGGAAGACTAATAAAAATCAGAACTATTCGCGGGAACGTTTATGGCCTCGTTTAATAAGATTCAACGATAAACTCGTATTAAGAGTACAACCGCCGGAGCACGGTTATTAAAACACGTTCTCAAATTCCGCTCTCTTGGCGCTCGGGTAATTCGACTCGTCAGCTGTTAGCCGTTAGCGAGATCCGCTGATCTTGGTATTTTAACGTCGAGCCGAGACGATATTCAACGATCCTAGTTTCGCGTTCCTTACGACTGAGAGATTGATTTTATTTTCTTCCAAGAACGTGAGGAACAATCAACTCACAGCATTCGATTTTGGCTTCGAGGCTGCCACGTATGCCAAATACTGTATGACTTTCTTCGTATTTTCCGTTTTGCCCGCGCCTGATTCTCCCGTACAGAGAATCGACTGGTCCTCGCGATCTGAAAAATAAATAAATGCGTTAGTATAAACGGTTTAACAAACTATCATTCGGAATTTGATTGATTTTGTAGACAACAAAATCGAATATGCTTCTTCGTACAGACGAGCGATTTGGCGTTTGAGAAATTAAGAAAGATAAGAAGAAAAAAAGTTATACGACATCCTGCAAGGTTCGAGACAATCTCCAGAAGCCACACGTGCCCAACGAAATAAAAAACGGGAAAGTTACAGAAATAATATAAAGATACGATTTTAAAGAATGTTAAAATTGCTTTTACGTTCGATGGACGAATCCAGCATTTCTACTCGCATTCGTAAAAATCTCGTACAGCTATTTACGATCAATGAAACCCAAGTAACAACAAGTACAAAGAAAATTATAAAAATCTCGCGATAGTGAATGAAATGCGATGGGAGAGAATTGAACTAATACCGTGCAAGGTCGAGTCACTAGTTATTTCTTTTCAAGCTAGTCTGCGAGTAAATCTACATTTCCTTAACTCGCGATATTTATTTCCTTTCCTCGAAAGAATAATTTTCATACACAAAACCCGTTACAAAGATAATTCAAGAAAATTGTACGGAAACGTATAGGAATTTTTCTTTTTCGTCGATTGCAGGAGGTTGAGTTTCTCGATGAATTTTTGTTCGTGCCCAGGGTCGTGTCGGCAATCAGCAAACAAAATAAAAATTCTTCGCGGCGATTAATCGTAGCCCCCGCGACTCTCGAATCTTCCTGCGATGATAAACGCACGAGGCGTTGATCGATGGAGTTTCAAAAGGTCTCGAAGATCGAACCGTCGTTTGATACGTTGGTGAACGGAGCGAGGGTTCGTCTGTACGAAGAGGAGCTTTTGTAATCGCGATCCAATTGTATACCTTGAAGCATCGAGCGGTAGGCGGTGTCGGTGATAGCGAATACGTGCGGTGGTACCTCGTGCCTCTTGATTCCCTTATACCTCTCCATTATCTTTTCTGTGTAGATCGGGAGCCTTTTGTACGGATTGACGACGACGCAGAATAGACCGGAGTAAGTCTGCAAATTATATGAAAAACGAAACATAATTAGTTGTGTTGATCAAATATTTTTGGAGGAAAATAATAATAATAATAATAATAATAATAGAATGAAAAGAAAATATTTTGACAATGTAACTTTACATGTGTACATTTTTTCTCCATGAGGTCGAAGAGAAAAGGCTTTTAATTGCGTTTACTCAATATTATTAAAAAAATAATAATCAAGGAAAAACAAAATTACATATAGTTTGATATTTTGCGTATTGTTTCCTCACGATTTTCATCGCTTTCTTAAAATGATTGTTTTCTTTCTTCTAGTCGACAAAAGATTGTTCGATTTTTATCGAAAATTAAACGCGCGGGTGATTTCAAAATATGATTTATAAATAATAATAATAATAGGGAAATAGAATAGAATAAATAAATAGCGACTGCGACATGAAAAAAAGTTCTGTAACGATTATCAAGAACTAACTAATTGTTTTACTTGCGTATGTGCATTCCTACCAAGAATCAACTCGATTTGCATCGATCCTAAAGTGGAAATCTGCCGTAAGACCGACGTTGTGAACATAGTGAAGAAAAAAAAAACGAAGAGGCAAAAAAAAAAGAAAATAAAACCACCGCGTTCATCGATCAATAGCGATATTAATTTTATGTATCTATCTCGCATTATTCAAAATTGTCAACTCGATGTCAACAACGAGCGTGAAAGTTTGCGAGTTGTTTATACGAAGGAATGAGTAATCGTATTTTTTTTTATTACACGCTACCGAGCACCGTCTGTACTCTGCGTTTATAAGTACAGAGGAATTATCTCGCTATATCGAGTCAATGTACATCGTTTTTTCATAATGTGCGAGCTCTCTCCTGCTTTCTGCGCGTGCGCATGCGCAGATGAGCATCCTCGGGCTCCCGCGCATGCGCACTTAAGCTTGTTCGCGCATGCGCAAATACCCTTGCTCGCGCACTCGCGCATGCGCAAATACTCTTGACCGCGCACCCGCGCATGCGCAAATACGCACCCGCGCACAAACTCAAGTTATTGCCAAGAATGAACCGATCTAGTTCCGGACTCGAGTCATCAGCCGCGTTCATTTCATCTCGTGCAATTCAAAGAGAGAGAGAGAGAGCGAGTGAGTGCGAAACATTCGTAGAATTTTATCGTCGCATAATCTCCGACCAAGAACGAGCTAAGACCACGCAAATCCATTGCCAACTTTCGCACTCCTTCGTTGTCGTACCTCGTACATAGTGGAATGTCGAATTGCGATGACGTCATGAGAGTACGAGCCGGCATATTTATATAGATATACATATACATAAGCGAGAACGGATCCGAGATGGAGAATGAAAAAGGGGAGAGCCTCTCACTCTCTCTCTCTTTCTCTCTGTGTTCTACGTCCTCATCATCATCCTCCGTTCTTCCTTCACCCTCCTCGCTCTTTACTCGGCACGCTCTCTCGCGTTATGTAGACCGGCGAGCCCTCCTCATTTTCTGCATACTCTCTCTCTCTCTCTCTCTCTCTCTCTCTCTCTCTCTCTCTCTCTCTCATCCGTACCGAGTGATCTCCACGACCGCCTCCCATTCGTTCGCATTTATCGTTTACCCGTTTCTTCTTTTTCTCTCGTCCAGGAAACAAAAAAAAAGGAAAATCTTCGCTTTTATTTTCTTTTTCTTCGTTTTCTCCACTCCCCGGACCATAAATCTGCGTATAAAGATTCAAGTCGCGGGAGATATAGCGGTGAAAGCGCGTGGTTCACCTTGACGTTCGGAAGGCTACGGAGGAATCGAGAGTCAAAGTTCTTCGTCGTTCGGAAATTCTCGTCGTTCTCAATTTCGAATTCGTAGCATGAATGAAACGAACCGTTGCGTTTGAAAATCAGAAAGAAGAAAGGAAAAGAAGGAAACTACGCACGATGGAAACGCGGACGAGACGATTTTTATTTTTGGGCGTGGCAATGAGACGTTTAATTTGTTTTTTTTCTTTTCTTTTTCTTTTTCGTTACATTTTCGTACAGTCGACCGGGAACAAGATAAACAAAATGTCGATCATCTTCGAAACGAGCCTGTGCACAAGCAGTCTCGAGGTTGAAACAAATTTTTTTCCTCCTGATGAGAAATTTGCTTTTTCTTTTATTTTCGTTCGTTGCTTTTTATTTTCTTTCTTTTCTTTGTTCTTTAAAAAAAGTTTTTCATCGTTACTGCTATAAAGCGAGGCGGACTACAAAGAGAACGTCTATCTTGCGTCTCGACGAGGATGACAATAAAGGGTCGTAGGGAGAAGAATAAAAGTGCGACGCCCTTTTTTTTTCTTTTTCTTCTTTTTGTCGAAAGGCTTTTTTAGTCGAGGGGAAGTTACCAGTTTTCGCGGTTCGTTTCGTCGCGAAGGAAAATCGAGAAATTCTTCAGAGCGGAGACAGTCGAGCACTTTTTTTTTATTATAAAAAAATCCGTCGCGTTTTATTAATCGAATGCGACAATTTTTTTCACGATGGATCGGCTGATCGATGGAATTTAAGACAGGATGGAGAATTTGTTAAGAATATAAAAATGAGGATTTTTATATTTGCGTTACGTTGTAAATTGTTTTTGCAAATAGATAATTATAAAATTGGTTTGGAAAAACAAAAATGTATTTTTGTAATTTCCATTCCCACGCGGTTAATATCTACTTCCGGTGGGTATTTCCTTTTTAACGTGAACTACAACTTCCGCAATTTCTTGGGAAATAGAACATTTCCTCGGGACACGGTTTTTATATTTTCATTTTCGATTTTTAACGATACGTCGATCAGAATTTGAAAATTTTGATCGACGTATCGTTAAAAATTTCTCGTACAGTACGAATATAACACCCTCGTTCTCTATTTACAGCTAATTTTCGGTCGGAAGATTAAATAATTTAAAATTTTAAGGATTTCTTGAAAGAATTCAAAATTTTAAGGACTTTCTTGAAAGGTCTTTATAATTTTTAATTCTTTAATCTTCCGACCGAAAATTAGCTGTAAATAGAGAACGAGGATGTTATATTCGTACTCTACGAGAAATTTTCTATTGCAATAAACACTCAACTTCATTAATTTGGATTAACAAAAATTTCTACTCGCAAAATTTTTTCTCACCAAAATTAAAAATACAAACTTCTTCAAATAATTAGAAACATCTCACGTAATACAAAAATTGTATCATCGTTCCATCCGTTTAACAATTTACCAGTCAAAGATGAGATAACATTATTGTTCACCCTTTAATCTTGAAAAATTTGCAAAAATCATCAAATTAAAAAATTCTCAATCTTTCGCTGAATAATTCCTTCTAATTCGTTGAGTTTTGTTTACGAAACCTTCCTCAGTTCCATCCGTTTAACAATCTACCAGTCAAAAGATGAGATAACATTATCTTTCACCCTTTGATCTTGAAAAATTTGCAAAAAACATCAAATTCTCAATCTTTCCCTAAATAATTCGTTTCAATTCATCGAGTATTTTTTACGAAACCTTCCTCAGTTCCATCCGTTTAACAATTTACTAGTCAAAAGATGAGATAACATTATCTTTCACCCTTTGATCTTGAAAAATTTGCAAAAAACATCAAATTCTCAATCTTTCCCTAAATAATTCGTTTCAATTCATCGAGTATTTTTTACGAAACCTTCCTCAGTTCCATCCGTTTAACAATTTACTAGTCAAAATATGAGATAACATTATTTTTCACCCTTTAATCTTGAAAAATTTGCAAAAAACTTAAAATTTTACAAATTCTCGATCTTTCCCTGAATAATTCCTTTCAATTCATCGAGTATTTTTTACGAAACCTTCCTCGGTTCCATCCGTTTAACAATTTACTAGTCAAAAGAAGAAATAACATTTTTTTTCACCCTTCAATCTTGAAAAAATTGCAAAAAACATAAAATTTTACGAATTCTCAATCTTTCGCTAAATAATTCCTTCCAATTCATCGAGTATTTTTTACGAAACCTTCCTCAGTTACTGAACTAAAGCTGAAAACAAAAATTGGAAACAAAGAAATTCCGCGCAAATTTCCAATTATCAAACATTTCTCGCGATCGTTGGATCACGCGCGTTCGATCTTTCGCGAAGACGAAGTATCTGTCCGGAATATAACGGTTACGAATGACGAGAGAACGAGAGTAATAAATATATACAATTCTCAACGAGGAAGGACCGTTCAAAGGCCAATATCCGTAAATGGATTTATCATCGCTCCTCATTCGTTTGATTGGAGAGGGCGGCCTCCGGAGACAAGAGGCATTTATTCGCGCGCATTCCAAGCCGACTATGCAACGTTTCCAAGATCGTCGAAGATCGAGACTGGAAAGAGTGAAAACTTTGCCAACGTCCGTAACGCGTCCTTCGTTATCGATTACAAAAACAAAACAACAACAAGAAGAACATTGTTGTGATTGTTCGAAACGAAAATTGCCAACGTAGATCCAATAAATTCCATCTCCGAAGAGCCAAAAAGAACAAGAATAAACAAAATGTTTAAAGACAGAAAGAAATTGGAGAAAGACGATCAACGCGAGAGAGTCGAAGATACGGAATTTCTTCTCGATAAGTCACGGTGAGAAAAACCGTTGGAATTTCTTGGTAAAACGTACGCGGGGGAGAGAGAATCCCGGACGCGTATCTCGTGAAGTTTTAAACACGCGAGCCATGGCGTGAGGTCATTACTGAAGAAGAGAGTCACAGAAAGTGAGAGAGAGAGAGAGAGAGAGAGAGGATTGTCGTCCGAGGATCGTCGCGCTTCCGCGCGTTCTCGCTTCGATATAACTTCCTTACATCGTGATTCATCGCCGAGCTAAACCAAGCCACTATGGCTTTCCCCTAGAATACAGGTGAGAAAGACGTTCCACGGTTATTCGTCATTCTCGCATGTGTTATCCCCACGTGAGGCTCTCTCTCTCTCGGTAGGCAAGAAAGAAAAAAAAACAGCGTCACCGATTAATCGAACGCTACTCGTAATTCGATCTGGAGATAACGAAACTATCGATTAAATATCGACCTAGTACAGTTGACGAAGAAAAAAAATGAATACAACAAATCGTTACTTCAATTATTTCAAACTTAACTTTGATTTTCAAAAAGAGAAACAATATCTTGATTAAAAAAAAATAATTTCATTTTCATTATAATTAATTTCCTGGCAGCAAAAAAGAATCGTAAAAAGAATCGTGTGGTCTGATAACAATTTAACAAAATCTAAACTAGAAGCTCGAGGTGTAATTTGATTTGAAAATTGGACGATAATCCCAGACTCGATTTTTCGCGAGTTCTTTCTCACTGACACGAGCGCAGAGCCGAAAACGTTGAGCTGAGAAAGATGGAGATAGAGAGCAAGATAGTCGTATATATGTATATATAGCACGAGGCCCGGTAAGGTACCCCGAAGTTCTGTAGAGCGACCGTAGAGTCCGAGGTGGTTTTTGTTTTGCTCGATTTTTTTCTTCTCTCGACCGGCCACGAGTGTGTCCGAAGGTCTCCGAAACCGGTCCCCCACCGAAGTTAGCCGTGTCGTCGAACCCGAATCGGCATTCCTGCTTAGCTTACTTATACACATATAACACATTCATATATATATATACATATATATGCTCTTGGTCCAGTCAAGACGATTTCTTTTTCATTTTTTCTCGTTCTTAAAAAAACCTTGGACGGTTGCAACGATAATCAGAAATATTATAAAGTCAGTTTCGTTACGTTTCTTTTAATAACAATTTATAAATTAAATAAATTCTTGCTAATTTTTGTACTAAGCTTTTGTAAAAGGAAAATAGAGAAGATATTAGAATTTTGCGATTGGATCTTTAACGCGAAGTAATAGGAGGCAAAAATTCGGATAAGGACAATCGCGTGTCTGATTGAACGTCGTTGCGATATTTTTAACGATTGTAATTGCGATACGATCTGTTTTATACGCTTCGAGAGAATTCGTCCTGTGGATCGATTAGTAAAAAGGTGGGAAGGGAAAAACGAGATAAGTCGTTCGGACGAACTATAAATGGACAGCCGATCGAGAAAAGATTATACATTACTCTTGGTGTATATAATGTAGACGATACGATCGATAATATCGGCGTGTCCGTACCTACGATCGATCTCGTATTGTGAAACGCGTTTATTAACCGTTTAACGTTGCTAGAACGAGTGGTGAGAGAAGAGGGCGTGGGCGATTTGTGTTTCTCGAACGACGTTTGATTCAACGAAAATCGTTAATACGACACGATTATCGTGCTTCGAGGGGACAATTGTGAAAAACTTGTTTTATCGAGTTCTTTTAATCTCGATGATATTTGCAAATATTTTGACAAAATTTTGGGCTAAGTTATTCAAAAAATTGGAATTTATCGCTGGCAATTTGGAAAGGTGGAAGAACAGGGTTGTTTCTAAACTGTAATTGCAATTTTCTCAAAACATCCCAGAATGGAAGGGATTAGAGGAAGAGGATTGATATAAGGTAAAAAGAATTTTGAATATTTCAACACTGGTTTTCACGTAAGAAGGATTTTTGTATTAATTAATTTTGTTTATTATTATTATCGTACGTAATCGTTAACGGGTAGAATTGCGTATATGGGCTAGCCATAAATGGCTCTCTCGTCGAGGTCCTCGCGTGGCGCTTTCATCGTTGCAAATTCTCGTTATATTTGCCTTTTAACGTATGTGTGTACAGTTACGTGGTTGTAACACTCTTGTTTGTCGGACAAGTATCTCCGCTTATACGTGTATCTCGCGTATGTATCGTAAGTAGAGTGCGGGTACGATGTCGAAGTCAACGTCGTCGTCGTTAAAGTCACTTCCGAAGCGGGTTAAGGACGCTCGTCCTTATAAGGACTCGTCTTTGCCTCGTGCCAGCTCAACCCTCTTTCGTTACACGCGCGTGTATCACGGCTCTCATCGACTCTCTCTCATCATGAGAGACAACGTACACGTTTTAATGCAACGACGTTTCAGAAATCTCGGTTCGAATCATTTTTATTTAATTTTTATATTTTCTTTTTATTATTGAAACGCGAGAAGACGGATTCCGTCCAGAAGGTCGATCGACTCGCCGCCCTTGTGGAATAACCGCAGGATCCGCGGGAATTGTTGCAATTAAAGAGTGTCTAATTTTTTTATTAAGTCATCGTGCGACGAAAGATTGAAGGGATCGCGATCGGTATCCGCTGAATTTGTAATGTTACACATTTTATTATATTTTTTATTATGTGATTTACTATATTTTTTTATTATTTGTTTTTAACTATATTTTTCTTCTCATTTACACATGTTTTTCATTATTTGAAAATTAAAAATTTTTTTTTATTTAATTTCCGCACGGGGATTCGAACACTCGACCTTCGAATTACTGGTACTAGCCACTACCCACTAGACCGCGGACCCGACTCTTCTTTCTTCAATATATTTGAATGACAATTGGGCGGGGAGTTTTAAAATGACTTGAACAAAAATGTTCAATGTGTCACATGTTGAAAGTAAACATTGTTGTAATTATTATTGCGCATGCGCGTGACTATAAAGTGCAATATGAGATTTCGCATCACCCTGAAAATATTCGTTACATCGTCGAATATATCATATATTTTCATTTGTTGGCTCGCTTCCATGTATATCTTCGCTAAAACTGCGTAGTTGTATCTCTGAGTTTCGGGAAAAACATTATGGCGACTTGGTTGGCGCAGGTGTGTAGGAGTACAGGTGATACCAAGAGTTGAAAATGGAGTCGAGAAGGTCTGAGCGGTTCAAAAAGTACTCAAAGCCCTCAGGTTCGAGCGTTGTGTACAAAGAGAAAAGTAACTCGAGACAGAGAGAGGAGGGGAGTTTACAGCAACAGCTTGTGGGCGAGTTTAATAGCGATTTTGTGGACCCGCAGGGACAGAGTGGCGCACCTGTCCCTGGTCGGTGAGCTCCCCATCTACCGTTGAGAAACGGAACGAGAGACAATAGAAATACAAAGAAAAAAACACTTTCGAACAATCACTCAAAGACGAAACAACGATTCCAAGATATCTAAACGATAATTCGCGATAAGAAAAATTTCAAATCGTTACTTTAATCGATTCAAGAAATTTTAAGAAAAGAAATAACGAAAATTTGTAAAGTCGCTAATTGGACAAAAAGTATCCAATCCTCTTCGATAATTCGCCAAACGAATCCAGAAATACAATGGAAAGTAAGAATTCTCGAAAAACGAGACGTAACGATACGCACAATTTTTGTTCGACTCAACCAAAACTGATAAAGTTCTTACCCAGGTAGAAACAATTTTTCTGCGCGTGGCGCGTTCATGTGTGTGTGTGGGTTAGTTCGATCGTTAACCGTCGAAAAATAAGAAAATAAAAGAGCGTGAAGCGACTGCGGATCTCGGAACGAGCGAGAAGAAATAAAAGTAAAATGAAAAGAATGAAAGAAAGAACGAAGTCGAGAGTGAGAAGGTGGGAGAGAAAGAGAGAGAAAGAGAGAGACACGTTTCTGTTGGTTCTCTCTCTACCGAGGGTATAGCGAACCGGCGTGTATGACATCAGCCTCGAGAGCTGCTCGTCCCCGGACAAGGCTTGCCGGTTGACACACATGGCTGGCCCTCGGCTTCGTGGTAAACGGCCTTCTCGTGCGCATGTGTGTATGCGCGCGCTGTGGGTGCGCGCGCACGTATAGGCTCTCACGCGTATGTCCCTATGCGCGTGCGTATATGCGCGTGCGCATGCGCACGCGTTTAGGTGCGCGCGCATGTATGAGTTTCTTTTTCTTTCTCTCTCTCTCTCCCTCCCCACCACGTTACCAACGCACCTGAGGACATGCATTCGTTTCGCACATAGAGAACTATCGCGAGATTAGTTATTCCGAAACGAATCCTCTGGCTTAGTTTTGTCTACGCATACGAGTAAAAGAGGAAAAGTGGGAGAAGCTCCATTCCGCATGTTTACGATATTTTAACGAGACGCAAGTATATCTATATTTTAATATCCATGTATCTATTTCTATGTGTTTATCATGACGTCATGTTTAGACCGGCGAGCCGGCTTGAGGGCAGGCGTGCCTGTTGGTTCTCGCCGACGGTAGAGGGAGAGAGAAAGAAGAGGAGACATGGAATTTATTATTAACGGACGTTTTTGAGGAAATCCGACGTTCTTTCTGAGGGAAGATTTTACTGGAGAGTCAACAATGATGTGATGATAAATAAAGAGACGTTGTTTTGATTAAAATAGAAGTAAGTCAATGTACACATTTTATTAGTCTCGATAATTAATTGATGAAAAATAAAGAGCAGTCGCATAGGTGGAAAAATACAGGAAGATGTTTGAGAGTATTATAAAGAAATAGATGAAATTTGTAAAGAGAAATGTAAGATTAGCTTTTGTAAAAAATCTTTGATAAAATTTATACAAATAAAACTATCTGATAATAAATGAAGATCAGTCGATTCGATAAAAATATCAGTAAGTCAGCTTAAGGTAGTCCTATCGTTACAGCGTTTCCGTTAGATTTCACTGAAAATTTGCAGAAACGTTCTTTGATGTCATATGTATATGTGTGTAAAATTTCAGGGGCCTTTATCGACTCAAAAATCACGATATTTATTCTTGAAAATTGTCACTTTTCGCAATCTCCCATAAGAGCCCGTGTTAAATATCGCAACATTATACAATTCGTATCTCGATCATTTGGTCGATGAAGCCTGTTGAAATTTTGCACACATTTTTATATGACATCAAAGAAGCTTCGATTAGTTTTTATAACAAATCTTATGGAAATAAAAATTCATGATTTTGTTTATTGTATAACAAATAAACTTTCCGTAGGATCAATTTGAATTTTGAGTATGTTGTTCTTTAGTCGATTTGCAACAACTTTTCTTAATGAACTTTAACGCTTGGTCCACTTCCAATGTGAGAAAAAACGGGAATAATATTTTAATCCCCCACCCAACGATAGGGCTACCTTAATGAGTAAAGGAAAAATACAGGAAGAAGTTTGCGAGTATTATAGAGAAATAGATGAAATTTGTAGAATCAAATGTATGGAAGAACCAAAAATGTAAGATTAGACGTAAAAAATATTTTGTAAAAAATCTGTAAAAAAAAAAAAAAATTTTTGGAAAAAAATTTGTAAAAAAAAAAAATTTTGGAAAAAATTTGTAAAAAAATGCTTTTGTAAAAAATCTTTGATACAATTTATACAAATAAAACTACCTAATAATAAATGAAGAACAATCGCTTCGATAAAAATATCAGTTCGTTAGCTTACAAATTTTATATAGGAGATAAGTGGAGACAGACAACGAGAGGCAATAACAATTTATTATTAATGAAAGTTAGGGAAGAAGAAGCCTGATGGTTTGTCGAGAGAGTTAAATTTGAATGACAAACCAGCAACGAAATAATTAAGAAGCGCTTGAAAATTAAATACGAGGGCAATGAGGAATTTTAAATCAAGAGAAAGTAAGAGGGACTGGAAGGGAAGGGAAGGGAAGGGAAGGAAAGAATTAAAATTGACCACCCGTTAGACACGAGAGTTATGCGGAGTAATCTCCCGTCTCGTTTCAACCAGTACGTTCCTGCTAATTTCATTATAAACTCGGTGCAACACTGTCGAGGCATAATACCCCGAGAAAGTCACGAACCGAGTGTAATCATACGAGAGCACGAGAAAAAAACTTGAGCTCATTCGTGTCGTTTAATGTCGATCGATACGTAACAACTACGTACACGGGTTATATTAGGCAGATTAACTGTTTTTTTTCTTCTCCAAATCAGACAAAATTATAAAAAAGAAAATTAATAAATAAAACAATCATTAAATAATTGAAAAAATACATGAAATGGTAATTAAGAAGACATAAAAGAAATTCTTTGAAACTGAATAAATGAAATATTTTTAAAAAATCAATACAAACAAATTATTAGATGATTGAAGAAAAATACACAAAATGGAAATTAAGAAGAGACATAAAAGAAATTCTTTGAAACTAAATAAATTAAATATTTTTGAAAAATCAATTCGAACAAAACAAAATAAAAGGAAGAAAACCAATATTTTTTAAATTTATTTTTGTTTACGTAGAATGTTTTTTTTTCTCCAATTCAGACAAAATTATAAAAAAGAAAATGAATAAACTTATCAATAACGAGTAATAAAACAATTATTAAATGATTGAAGAAAATGCACAAAACGTTAATTAAGAAGAGACATAAAAGAAATTCTTTGAAACTGAATAAATGAAATATTAAAAAAAATTAATACAAACAAATTATTAAATGATTGAAAAAAAATACACAAAATGGAAATTAAGAAGAGACATGAAAGAAATTCTTTGAAACTAAATAAATTAAATATTTTTGAAAAATCAATTCGAACAAAACAAAATAAAAGGAAGGAAAGAAAAAGTATTTTTTTAATTAATTAATTTTTTCAAGTAAAATGTTTGATTCTCCAATTCAGGCAAAATTATAAAAAAGAAAATTAATAAAACAATTACTAAATGATTGAAAAAAAATGCACAAAACGTTAATTAAGAAGAGACATAAAAGAAATTCTTTGAAACTAAATAAATTAAATATTTTTGAAAAATCAATTCGAACAAAACAAAATAAAAGGAAGGAGAGAAAAAGTCTTTTTTTAATTAATTAATTTTTTTAAGTAAAATGTTTGATTCTCCAATTCAGGCAAAATTATAAAAAAGAAAATTAATAAAACAATTACTAAATGATTGAAAACAATGCACAAAACGTTAATTAAGAAGAGACATAAAAAAAATTCTTTGAAACTAAATAAATGAAAAATCTTGAAACAATTAATACAAACACTTCCAAAATAAAAGGAAGGAAAAGAAAAATTATTTTTAAAATTCATTTTTTTTTCTAGGTAGAATATTTTATCCGCCGGTTTATCCTGGTAGGAGCGTCCGTATGGATTTTTATTCCAATCCCCGGTTACGATAGGCCGGAAAATTGGATCGAGACAAGATAGGAAAATTGCTGCTCTTGACAAGCAATCAAGCCATCTAGACGAGCGATTCAATTATATCGGAACGGATTTTCCATTCGTTTAATCGCCAGCGGGAAATTGAGTACGACCGGTTTTACCCATTTGTCCCATGACGATATCGAACACCGGAGACAAAACAGTTTGTCGAAAGACAAATTTGATACAACGAACGAGAGCGAGGAGGTTTGAATTCGTCCCTATGGTCTTTGGCACGAGACGCGTCGTGGAGACTTTTGGTACGAGGAGGACGGGAGAGGAAGGGGCCACGTGTTGGCCTCCGTAACAAAACGGAGCGACGGTACACCGTAAATAACAAACAATAAGGACGGAGAGAATGTATAAATTTAACCGCGAACTTGAGCGATGCAGCGCTTCCAAGTTCTATTTATAAAAACTTCTACTCTATTTTCGCCTCGACGTTTATATATTTATGTATATATATATATTTATACGTATATACAAACACCGGCACGAGAACGACTTTTGGCGCTTCAGGGAAGGTGCCGTTTCTTCCCCTCGCTGTTCCCCTTCTCCCCTTCGCATTTGTATATATATATATTTATATATTATAAGACTATATAGCGAGCAGACCGCCAAAAATCTTATCCTTAACCTCGAGGCTACGTTTTCACGACATCCGGTCGTACAGCCGGTGCGTGCGTACAACACAATTCGTTCGTTCACCCTAAGGCCATTTTCGTTCGAGAACGTACATATTTTCTCGCTTGAAAATATATCTTCGCTTTTTGATTATTAGTGATTTAAAACAAACGGACGTAACGAAGCAGAATATAAAGATTAATTTTTACAGATTAATACAAAATATGAATATTTTGTATTCGATTAATAAAGATAAATTGATAGAAAAAATAATTTCTTAATTTCAATTTTTTAATTTTTTTATTACATTGTATTTAGTAATTTTTATTTTTGTATCAATATGTTTCTGCTAATCTTAAAATAATATTATTTTATTTCAATCATTGAAATTTGAATTAAAAGTTTTATGAAAATTTTAATAAAAAATTCTGCACGATTGTTTTGATGGTCTTTTTTTCGTTTAGCTTACTCTTCATGCGAACACTTAATTTCACGTAAATTCTCTAATTATAGATCGTTATTATTTCTTTATATCAAGATATTCCAAGAATTTCGGTGAATAAATGTAAATAAAATAATGCGTATTTAACATCGTTTTCATTTCTTATATTACGACTATAACGAACTTACGAATCGAATAAAATCATCCGAGAGATAAAAATCGCTGCGAGAACGTTCCATCGTTCTAAAATTTAGAATTCGATTCGTACCAAGAAATAAATACACTCACACACACACACAATTATAAAGCAAACATTGGAGATTACAAGAATTGAAAGATCGTCAGTTTCGTCGAGTTCGACCGAAGTCTCGAGCTGTACGAAACATACAATATATACAGGGTGAATTTCATAAGGTGTAACAGACTTTATTCTAAGGTAGATGAGATCATTACAAACAAAAGTTGCAAATATACATTCGGGATATTTTGAATAGTTTACGAGATATAAATTGTTAAAGTTTGTCCAAACAGAGCGCGCTGAGAAGCGTTGGAGCCGTCCACTCCCCGCCTTAGTAACCAATGTCCGAGAAACAAAATTACTGCGTAATAATATAATAAATAAAATTACCTGCTCTGAATTTTGGAACCCCAAATGTAACGCCCTACACTGTGCTATCTCTACGGCTAGGGCGGACGTGGGCGGCGCCAAGGCTTCTCGGCGCCCTCTGATTGGACCAACTTTAAACATTTATATCTCGTAAACTATTAAAAATATCCCTAATGTATATTTGCAATTTTTGTTTGTAATGATCCCATCTACCTTAAAATAAAGTCTGTCACACCTTATGAAATTCACCCTGTATATATATACCCAAGCACACAATTATAATGACGGAATCATCACAAGTGTGATACGAAGGAATTCTCTTGTTTTCATAAGCCTCGTACACGGATGACGAATTCGAGTCAGCTTTTGGCGAACCGTGGCCGGGTATTTTCTCGGGCCTTTGTCTTTCTACTAGCCACGAGAAACCGAGCGAGTTTACCGAGAGAATTCCTAGACGTTTCGAGGTTGCTCGTACGCCTGTGTCTCTGTCTATGTGTCCACGTGTATGTAAGTGCTCGTGTGTATGCTTATCTGTAACGCCAGTGAGCCTCTCTCGTGTATTATGCATACATGATCGCTCGAAAGGCTCGTCGTTACCAAGTGAGTGCCGAGAAAACCTTCTTTTTTTCCTCCTCCTCCTTCTCCTTCTCCTCTTCTTCTTCTTCTTCTTCTTCTTCTCTCATTCTCTTTTCTCTGCACGACGACGACGTCGCGCGGCCGGTGGTCAGGGGGATCTCCTTGTATACAGTGAATACCGATCGTCTATTTCTCGTACGAGCCATAGAACGCTTCATCGAGTTATTCGCCACGTTCTTAAACCTGCAAAATTGTACCTAATACACTTTCTCGTCCCTATAATTCCGTTGAGAGTGTCGTAGACATCGACAAAGTATACCACGAAGAAGAAGAAGAAGAAGAAGCAAATGACGAAAACTGACGCCACCGTGTGTGCCGGCACCGAGATTTCCTCTTGCAGTTTACATTGGCAAATGGTCGAGGGCGTCGCGCTGCTTCTCTCGACCGCATGACATTTCCCGATTACTCGCAGATGTTGCCTCTCTGGCGTGTAATCTGGATGCGTGCTCTTAACTTTTTTTTTTACAGAATTTCTTCTTTCCTTTTTTTTTTTGCTACCGTCGAATGTGCAAAAATAAGTGGTTATGTTTTTTAGCCAGGATGTTTGTTTAATACGTGTCCTTAGTTTAGTCGGTATTTTTCTCGACGAATGTGGGAAATTATTTATTTAAGAAAATGGAGAATTATTTCGTTTTTTTTTTTTGATAAAATTTGTACGCTCTTAATCTTTTTATTGTGGGTAATTATTATTGTCGAATTAATTGTATTGTGGAATGCGAATGATGTAAACAAACAATGAGCCAATTATTTTTTTATACGAGCTTGCGTCTAATTTTCTTACTTTGTTCATTATTTTTCTCGACGAATGTAGGAAATTATTTATTTAAGAAAATGGAGAATTATTTCGTTTATTTCATTTTGATAAAATTTGTACTCTTAATCTTTTTATTGTTAGTAATTATTATTATCAAATCAATTATATTGTGGAATGTGAATAATGTAAACAAACAATGAAATAAATATTTTTTTTATACGAGCTTGCGTCTAATTTTCTGACTTTCTTCATTATTTTTCTCGACGAATGTGGGAAATTATTTATTTAAGAAAATAAAGAATTATTTCGTTTATTTTTGTTGTTGATAAAATTTGTACCCTCTTAATCTTTTTATTGTTGGTAATTATTATTGACGAATCAATTATATTGTGGAATGTGAATAATGTAAACAAACAATGAAATAAATATTTTTTGTTTATACAGTCATGCGTTCAATTTTCTTATATTTGTTGGGAGAGTAAAAAGTAAGAAAAATAATTCACTCGATCGATCGACATTTTAATATCGAGCTTGGATGAAAAGCTTTCGTTTTACTCCAGAGCCATGATTCTCTCGTTTGTTTGTAATTTTTGCGGCGTTAAGAATCGTCGGGGCTAATCAACGCTTTCATTCATCGTGCTGCGAATGTACGTTGCAATTTTTCCTCGCTTCGCGCATCCCGAGAGAACGTGGAGATTATTTTTTCGTAGCGCCAACTGCGATGACGACCTCATTGCCGTATATACACGGGACGATCCGTCTCGAATCGACGTTCATTATTTACATTTCCGTTTCTTTCTTTTTTTTTTCAAAAGTTATTTTTATGGAAACGGAATGTTCGATTAAAACTAAGCAAAATCCAGAATTCCAAATAACATAAAAATCCGAAAGACAATTCCAATTTCTCAAAAAGTAAAGAAAACAAAACAAAAATCTAAAAAAACTCAAGAGTAAAAATTATATAAATTCAGATTTTCGTTACTTTTTCAAATTCCAAATTTTCTAAATTTCTATATTTCTAAATTTTAAAAAGTAAAAGAAATAAACAATCTAAAAGAAGACTCACGAGTAAAAATTTGTATAAACTCAAATTTTCGTTAATTTTTTCAAATCCCAAATTTTCTAAATTTTTACATTTCTAAATTTTAAAAAGTAAAAGAAAAAAACAATCTAAAAAAAGACTCATCCGTAAAAATTTATATAAATTCAAATTTTCGTTAATTTTCTCAAATTCCTAAATAAACATCGACTTTTCCACGTCACGTGTCCCTTTTTCCCCTGTGCAAAATTATATCCCACAAGTTGACCGAATAAAAGCTCGGCCACGCCCCTCGAGGGTGGTAAACCACGTGGCAACAAAAAGAAAGAAAAAAAAGAAATCGAGGTCATCGTATCAGAAGGGAAAGTACAAAAACAATTAAAAAAAAAAATACTCATCCGTAAAGATTTATATAAATTCAAATTTTCCTTAATTTTCTCAAATTCCTAAATAAACATCGACCTTTCCACGTCACGTGTCCCCTTCTCCCCTGTGCAAAATTATATCCCACAGGTTGACCGAATAAAAGCTCTGCCACGCCCCTCGAGGGTGGCAAACCACGTGGCAACAAAAAGAAAGAAAAAAAAAGAGATCGAGGTCAACGTACCAGAAGGGAAAGTACAAAAACAATTAAAAAAAAAATACTCATCCGTAAAAATTTATATAAATTCAAATTTTCCTTAATTTTCTTAAATTCCTAAATAAACATCGACCTTTCCACGTCACGTGTCCCCTTCTCCCCTGTGCAAAATAATATCCCACAAGTTGACCGAATAAAAGCTCTGCCACGCCCCTCGAGGGTGGCAAACCACGTGGCAACAAAAAGAAAGAAAAAAAAGAGATCGAGGTCAACGTACCAGAAGGGAAAGGGTCGCGAACCTGTCGATCAAGGGGAGGTTGGGGTGATGTCGAACGTACCTACGTACAAGATTCGTGCTTATGCACGTAGTATCGACGCATAACTATGCCGTACGGTCACGCGATTCGCTCGACGAGGGAATTCGGAGTTTCGTCGAAGAGGCGAGATCGACGTCGAAAGAGAGAAAAAAAGAAGGAAGAAAAAAAAATGCAAGAAAGGAAGAGAAAAAAAAGAACTCGTGAAATTCCTCAGATTGTTTGAACAGGTGGATGAACCGCGTTGCTTGTCCCGAGAGGCCTCCCACGCCCGTTAAAAAACCTACCGAGTAACGCCCCACACCTGTATAACCCTCTATACACGTAAATTCCGCACTATTAACGCTCTATACGTAACGAGACTGACGAGATTATGGAATTTCTCGACACGGGCCAGGCTTCCATAATTTTGTTGAATTTCGTACTCGTTGTCGCGAGTTGAAGAGAGAGAGAGAGAGAGAGAGAGAGAGAGAGAGAGAGGGGCAAGCAGAGAGAGAAAAAAAATGTGGCTCACTGTCGCTATACTATGTTTTTATTATTATTATTATTATATTAATATTATATTAGTATATTATATTCTTATATATCATATTATCATATAATATAATAATAATAATTATTATTACATTATTATATTATATAATATATTATTATTATATAATTATATATTATATCATATCGTATATTATAATATAATTATATATTATATATCATCTATTATTATATAATTCTATATCATATTATACAATATATTATTATTATTATTATTACAATATTATTATATTATATTGTTATATATTATATTATCATATAATATAATTATAATATAATTATAATATATAATATAATAATAATTATTATTATATAATATAATATACTATATATTTTTACATATAATATTATACTATATATTATTATTATTATTATTACGGGGGGGGGGGGGGGGGGGGGGGGGGGGGGGGGTAATATTATTGAGGGAGAAATACAGGCAGAGTTGAAGAAAGGACGAAGATGCGTTACTTTCTTCGGTTTCGTTCTTCTTCTTTTCTTTCTTTCTTCGTTCGATGATTTTTCTTCCATTTCTTTTATTTTCGAAAACGACGATGACGACGACGACCTTACTCGTGCCCGCCGTGACGCTCTTGCGAAACATCATCGCTTGTGGCATTCGCTGACACGCAGCAATAACCGAGCGAGCGCGGAACGAAAGAACGATCCGGCTGAGGGTATTATGGAAAGGAACCGAGAGAAGGACGGACGGACGGACGGATGGATCGAGCCAGAGAGAGAGAGTGTATGTATGTGTGTATATATCATTTCGAATCCCCTCTTCCTCCTCCTCCTCCTCCTCCTTCGCAGTCTTCATTTCGTCCTTTCGCAAGACCGTAAACCAGCGTGCCGTGCATTTTGCGAACTCGTCGTACTTTCGAGTTGATTTTTTTCTTTCTTACTTTTTTTTTTATGGCCGCATTTGCGCATGTAATCGCGGCGTATTCGAAATAAAATTGCACTATTTTTAGGCGCTCGGGGCGAAGTGCTCGATGACGAATACGTTCGAATTTTCGAAACGAATTTGGCCGAGTCGATTGGAAAGAATTGAAATATGAGAGGTGACTGACAATAAGAATAATGTAATCTTTAATTATTTATGAAGTAATGGGGGAAAAAAGAAATTGATAATAGATTGCTAGTTTATTATTATCGATTTTAATAATGTTAATTTTTATTATGAATATTTATTTAATTATTAATAGGAATAGTAAGAAAAAATAATAATAATAATAATCCTGAACGACAATAATTGAAATTTTAGTGAAGATTGTTGGAAGCGTGCGAAAAGACATTGTTAAATAAAAATTGGAAAATGTGACGATAATTAATGATATTTAATTGTCCATCGGATTATAGAGATTAGGGGAGAGATCAGCAATACTCGACAAAAGTTGAAACCTGAAGAGTTGATTCTGCGACATTTGAGCGGCCAAGGGTGAACTTATTTGTACCCACGTTAAGGTAGTCCTATCGTTACAGCCTTTCCGTCAGATTTCACTGAAAATTTGCAGAAACGTTCTTTGATATCATACGTATACGTGTGTAAAATTTCAGGGGCCTTTATCGACTCAAAAATCACGATATTTATTCTTGAAAATCGTCATTTTTTGCAATCTCCCATAAGAGCCCGTGTTAAATATCGCAACATTATACAATTCGTATCTCGATCATTTGATCGATGAAGCCTGTTGAAATTTTGCACACATTTTTATACGACATCAAAGAAGCTTCGATTAGTTTTTATAACAAATCTTATGGAAACAAAAATCCATGATTTTGTTTATTATATAACAAATAAACTTTCCGTAGGATCAATTTGAATTTTGAGTATGTTGTTCTTTAGTCGATTTGCGACAACTTTTCTTAATGAACTTTAACGCTTGGTACACTTTCAATGCGAGAAAAAACGGGAATAAAATTTTAATCCCCCACCCAACGATAGGACTACCTTAAGGGGGTTCGACATATTCGGAAGCCCCTAGTATAATTAATAGAAATATTTCTATTAATATAAGTAACGAAAAATAATAATAACGAACTAAACAATAATACTTGAAATCCAACAACCAAAAAAAAAAACAAAATTCCCATACCTAAAATAAAAAATAAAATGGCCGTAATTTCGTTACAGAAAGAAAGTGAAGAAATTTATTTTGCATTATGGAAAATTGCAACGGTAACGATGATAACCGTTGCGCGCTCGTTTACATTCAACGCGTACGCGAATCCAGAAACTAGTCACGGGTTTTTTTTTGATTCAACTTTCTAAGGACAAGACGAACCTCGACGTTCGCTCCTGGTACTCAAAACCTCGACCGAATCAGTCACGGATGACTCACTTCGGGCAACGACTCACTTTTGGTCAAGCATACAAGATCTCCCGTGACGCCTGAAGTATACTTTTTTTTTTATTTATTGTTCTCTTTTTCTTTTCATTTTTTTTTCTTCGTCGGGGTTCTCTCTCTTGGTCTGAACGAGAGTCAGTGAGAGAAGATCCGATATGGATGTATCGCCCTGAGGGCAAAATCGCGAAGGATTCTCGCGACACGGCGTCACCGACGCGACGGAGAGAAAGAAAAAGTGAGTAAGAGAGAGCGAGAGAGAACTGCGAGGGCACACAACGTAAAGAGACGTCGTATCTTGAGAAATCCGTGCCGAGAGCGCTCGGTCACGAGGATATCGCGGAGCGAGTCGAGTTTTAAAACGTCCATATAGCGAGGGACGACACGGTTGAAAAAAAAAAAAAAAAAAAAAATTCGAAAAAAGAAAACAAAGAAAAAAGTCAAAGAGGCAGAAAATACGGCGACCTCCCCGGTCTCTCCCTCTCGCTCTCTTTCTCCCCGAGATCATAATCTCCAGTGTACGTACAGACTTATATATAAATTGCGTCCATATATAAATTGCGAGTCCAAATATACAAAAGATCTAAAAATTTGATCGAAATATTGTTGACTTGAATTATTTTTTTTTTTTCAAGCTGTTCGTTGCACTTCCTTGGACAAACAAAATACGACACAGATATTCCAATCGCCAATGAGTGGTAATTATTTTCATACGACTTGCAAAAAATGCGGTCGTCAGGGAAATATCGTATCGACGAATATCGAAGATAATAATTTCTTACGTTTTTTAAAGTCAGCGACTGAAAGAAAAACGCTCGTTACCGTTTCGATCGTAAATGAACGGCGACTAATTAACGTCACTGCGCGATAATGCAAGGTGAATCCTCATGAGAGAGAGAGAGAGAGAGAGAGAGAAAAAAATGGCGGCGTTTTGAACGAGCAAACAAGGTCTCTTAGTGGCGCCCTCTCGTGTGGAATAATCGTTCACGCAGCAGGGGAAAGAGGGCGCTCGTTGAACCGGCCAGTTTCCTGGGATTCCCCGAATTGGCTCTTCGAACAATAATCTATAAACCTCCATCCAATAATATCTCCTTTTTACGTAATTTTATTTTCATTTAATTCACAGCTTTTATTTATTTTTTAAAACGAAATAAGAATATTTACCAACGATATAAAACAACGAGTCTGCTACATTAATGAATGTTAATAAAAAAAAATATAATCAAACATAATTTTATGTTTATATTTGTCGCATCGAGGATTAATCTTTCTCGAGTTTAAAGCAAGGTAAATCCTCATGAGAGAGAGAAAGAAACATGGCGGCGTTTTGAACGAGCAAATAGGGTCTCATAGTGGCGCCCTCTCGTGAGGAATAATCGTTCACGCAGCAGGGGAAAGAGGGCGCTCGTTGAACCAGCTTGTTTCCTGGGATTCCCCGAATAGACTCTTTGAACAATAATCTATAAACCTCCATCCAATAATATCTCCTTTTTACGTAATTTTATTTTCATTTAATCCACGGTTTTCATTTATTTTTTTAGAACGAAATAAGAATATTTACCAACGATATAAAACAACGAGTCTGCTACATTAATGAATGTTAATAAAGAAAAATATAATCAAATATAATTTTATATTTATATTTGTCGCATCGAGGATCAAACTTTCTCGAGTTTAAAAAGTCAGCGTGTACGAGAATCTTTATCGAGGCAGTCGAGGCCGAAAACGACTACGAGGGTTCCCTGGGACTTTTTGCCAGTATTAAAGTATATATATATATGTATAGAATACAAGTATAATGCGTATAAATCGTGTGTTTTGGTTCTCGAAAAGAAACGAGAGTGTTTGTACAGCTAATGGAGCTCGCTGCGACGGTCGACGTGTATGTATATATATACATACATACGAGCAGTCCGAGCGAGACCAAAACGTGCTTTCACGTTGTGTAAGTCAGCGAGCCCGCACGGACCGTTCGAAAATATCGACTGGAGCGACATACGAGTGAGAAACGTCGTAGACGAGAATGCGAAAAATTCAACACGAGTGGCATTCACTTTATCTTTTTTTTTTCTTTGCGTTCATGCGCTCCTTATTCAATTCTCCAACGAGTCCAGTAACAGCTGTATAATAATGCTATCTTATCTAGGAAAAAATGAACGGGGACTGTTATCGCGGTGTACTGCTTTATCCGACGGAGAGAGCGAGGGAACTCACCCTCTCACTCACCCTTTCTCTATCTCACTCTCTCTCTCTCACTATTTTGCTGTCGATGCTGGTGGGAAAGAGTGAGACGAGACAAATGATGGAAAAATGAAAGTCCGGACAAGTCAGAAGTGATATTGTTGGGTCTGAAAGATGAGTTATAACGTAGCTGTATATTTACATAAATACGCAAATCGAGACATTCCAGTCTCTCTATTTCTGCTATTTCTACCGAGAAAACAAAATCATTAAAATTATTCTTTCGTCTTCGATTATTGTCTCATAAATTCTGTTATCAAGTGCAACGCGAGCCAAGAGATAAATCAAGAATATTGAATCATTTACTCGATCGACAATAACTTTTCCGCCTCGACTTGGTTTCTGTTCATGAATTAAGACTCACCAAAAGCTCATTCCTTTTTCCAATCCCATTGCCCAAAGCACAATTTTATTTAATTCCCAAATAATCATTTCCCTCAATGAAAACAAAGATTATAAAAATAATTGTCGAAACAATGTTTACAACTTGACAAAATAAAAAACAAAAAATTCTTCATAAAGAGAAAAATCATATAATTATTCTCCTTTCGTCCAACGCTTCGCTATATTTTCTTTTATTATTTCGAGCACGTGCGTCTGGGGAGGATAATTTTTTTTCTTCCTTCTCGCAAGGGCATACATCCAAGTGACGTAGCATGGGAACATCGTTCGTGCTACAATTTGTCTTTTTTTTTTGTCTCTTCTTTTCTCTCAACTATCCAAGGTTGAGAACGGTTAGTCATTGCAATAACCGTCGCCGGGCCTCTTTGCGAACGATATACACGCGTGTGCACACAAACACACACACACACACATGCAACACATACACAGGCGCTTAAACATACAAGAGCTGAGTCAGGCTTCCTGTGGCTCGACGCGTTCGCTGACGTCGAGAAGGTATATACAATAGCTAGCCGAATGCGGACTGCTCTTATCACAGAGACCGAGGCGCTGATAACACGTCCACGGAATCGATAAACCCGTCTCGAAACTCTCGCATCTCTCTTGACACTCTATGGCGCTAATATTTAAACAATATTTCATACAGGTCGAATGGGAATTGCGAATAAAGAAAAAAAAATAATAAAATAAGATAAATATAAGAGGGGTAAAAAAAAAAAGTCAGGAGACAATTCGCCGATTTCCGTCGGTTGGGTGAGCGCGCATTCGTCGTAAATAACGATGTAATTATAGGGCACGGTTAACCGGTGCGATATTTTTTATTTTCTTTTTTTTTCTTTGTAGGAGAGTAAGGCGCGCGGCGGCGCTCTCGCTTTCTCACGTGGGGAGTACGTACAACGTACCGGCGGCTCGAGAGAGCCGGCTTGTGCTTCGAGGGCAGAGCCGACGGCCCGATGCGCGCGCACACGCATGTACGTATGCGCAAGCGCGTGCGCGCGCAGCCTCGCGACTCTCTCTCCCTCTCTCTCTCTCGCGCGGCCGCTCTCGATGACAGCCGGCTGTCATTGCGAGCTACTACCACGTGATATCACAGTGCTTCCCATGCACAGTCTTCTTTGAAACTTGCGTTTTTTTTTAAATAATCGCTTTTTTTTTGGGTTTATGGCGTTTTTTGTTTTTGTTTTGTATGAATGAAAAATCGAAGATTTTATCGAGGGGACCGTGCGATTTCCGGGCGTGGTCGCGGAAAGGGACGCTGTTGCTCTCTATCTCCCTCTCTCTCTCTCTCTCTCTCTGTGGGTTCAACGGAATTCCGTATCGCGACCGGCGTAGCCCTCATTAACGGCCACTCAACTTCACGCCAATGAAAGCGAGTCGATTATGCCGGGACGAGTTGTTGTCGCGACAAAACAGAGAAAACTTTGTCGTGGAGAAAAAACGTTTCGCGGATGAATAATATTTCGGGTGATGAGCGCGAGAGATTTCTCTCTCCGGGGATAATTTTAACGTTTGAATCGAAATACGAGAAACGGGAGATAGAGAGAAGAGAAGAGAAGAGTGTGTGTGTGAGAGAGAGAGAGGGAGGGAGAAGAGAGATTTTACAGCGAGAGAGAAACAGGATGTTTTATCCGCGCCCTGGTGACGCTCGGCGTGTTCGTCATAGGTAATTTAAAGTTAGAACATCGTCGTCGTCGAAGCGCGAGGTCCCGACGAATCGAATTAAATGTCATCCCCGGTGCCAGCAAGGTCGACGAAAGATTTCTTTTTGTTTCCTTTTTTTTCTCTCTCTCTTTATCTTATTTCGTCTTCTTATTTTGTTTGACCGTTCTCTGATGTCTCTACGCATCTCTTTCTCTCCCATTCTTCCTCGCTACATCATTCTCCGGATGGAGAAAGTCTCGATGCGAGAGAGCGAGACGAAAGAGCTCAGGCCTCCTGGCTTACGAGAGGATTGGGCGCATCGTACTCGCACACATCATCCGTCGGGTCTTCGTCGTCGTGAGTTTAGTTTTGCCTCTCGGGAGAGAACGAGCCGACACACAAGCACTCGCGAGACGAGAGACTGATCGAATGATGCAGTACTCGTGTGGAATTCGTCGAAAATTTTCACTGCAATGCTTACAGGTAGATTTGTGATAATAATAGTTGATAAGCATAGGTAATTTATCTTTCTGTTAGGACGTGTAGTGTACTCTGCGAGTCATCGATAACATAGATACGATATTGAATCATCCATTATTGATATCGAGATATAAAATGATATTTAAAAAAGAACAAAATATTGAAAATTTTCTCTTTTAATTACAAGCATAATATATATATATATATATATATATATATATATATATAATATTATATATTATATATATAATATTATATATATATATGTATATATAATATATAATAATTATATATATATATATATAATATATAATATATTATATATATAATATTATATAATATATATATTATATTATTTTCATGATATATTATATTATATTATATTATATATTATATATATAATATTATATATATATGTATATATAATATATAATAATTATATTATATATTATATATATAATATATATATATTATATATATAATATTATATATATATATATATATATGTATATATGTAAAAATATTAAGATATGCAAAAAAGAATACAAAATATTGAAAATTTTCTCTATTAATTACAAGCATAATGAATATATATATATATATATATATATATATATATATATATATATATATATATATATATATATATATATCTTTGTATATACTCGTGGTTTAGCGTCGCATTTAAATGATACGCAAATAACCCGTGGAGTGTAATTGTAATAATCATTGTAGGAAATGAAAAAATAAAAGAAGAAAAAAAACCGTTGGACTCGTAGAGGACAGTATGAGAATATCGCGAATAGTACGAGCGATAGAAAGTATAGGGATAAAAAATAAGGAATGAAAGACTCACGTAAATAAGGCCGGAGTAATAACGATCCTTGAGATTATGAAGTACCGATGCTTCGTTCAAGCAGGTAAGCTCGGCCATGTCCTCGACCTTGTCGAATTTCGGTGGATTCATCTTCTGTATGTCGTCCTTTGCGACCAATACACGCTTGCCGGTCTCAGCAATTTCAACCTCTACCTCGTCGCCACGTTCGCCCTTGATGCCAGCAGCAACGAAGCCTTGGCTCTCGTGTGGTACCCATACCAATTTCTTCTGGGTCCATTCCGCCTGTGTCGCAGGATCATTGAAATTGTTCCTGTCGACGGATAGGTAACGCAATTCCGGATCGGACCGGTCTACCCTCGAATCAGCGTCCGCCATCTTTCTTTACCGCGCACCACAATGCGTCCGAAGTGCGCCGCCTGCCTGTTCTTCTATCTCACTCACTCGCTCTTTCTCGCTCACTGTCTATCTTTCTCACTCGCTCTCTCTCTCTCTCTCTCTCGTTCGCTGCCTTTTTGCCTTGTGAAAAATAAAGTAACCGCTCTCTTCGTTCCGAACGTTTGCTCGATGCTCGCTTCTCCTCTCTACCGCCTCTCTCATACACACGCACACACTGTCTCTCGTAGACGCCGCTCTCACTCTCACGCCCCGTAGCTGCAGACACAACGTCTTCTGCACGGCTTCCCACGAACGTATACTTCGTACTCTCTCTCTCTCTCTCTTACTCTTTTCCCCAGCGCTATCACTCGACCGTTTGTCCACGAATTACTCGTACGAGTAATGTATTACGACTCGACGATTTTGTTCTAACCCACGTAAAACAAATACCGCACATGTGAACTGGCGGGGTAGGGAGGGGCAAGGACGAAAAAAACTAAAAAAAAATTCGTAACGTATCCGACGTGGACTCTCTCTTTTTCGTTTCGCGTTTCTTTTCTTCTCCTCTCTCACACGACGGAGTCGACACACCGCGCGCTGCCACACTACTTCTGAAAGCTGACTCCCGGCAGGCCGACTCGTCTACCCCATGGCTTGGTCCGTTCTCTCTCCCCTCCCAATTCACCGTTTACTCATTTTCTCGCACCGTCTGTTGCGCGCTTTCGCAGCGACTCATGGCGCCATCTAACAACTACGACCATCGTTAAACTACGAGACTCGTATTTCTACTGACAGATGGCGATGGTAATTTCTTTCTCACATCAGTTGAAAAAGATTTTCGTAACAGAAATCGAATGAAATTTTCCAGATTACTTTTGCCACTGAAACGTTTTGTAAACTACAGCACCGGACTACCCTATCGAGCCCATAATATCTCGCAATTTTATGTCTAATTCGAATATGTGTATACGCATAGACACATATAATATGTAGCAACACGTGTCAAGACAACCCCAAACATTATCTTACAGTGATGATTGTCCTTTGCACTCTTACGCCACGAATACCCATTTATGTTATCATTCTATTGAGGATTTTTCGCGTGATGGCCATTGTCTCAAAGATACATATCACGCGAGATTTCATTGCTGTTTAGATCACTGACGTGGCTGTACGAGTTAGGTCGAGTGAAAGCTTGCAAGAAGTATCACTACTCACTCGATTCAACAGGTACGGATTTCATAATACGTCAGTTCGTCGTTATTGTTTCATCGTCGTGCATACATATCACCAATGAGTTATCAAATTACATATTATTGATAGCTCATAGACCCATCGCAACTGTATTAATCCAAAATGGATTAATTGTTGGTTGAGGAATCCTGTTGCCTCCAAAAATGTAGTTTAGCCTCGGAGTGTCACTGTAATACTTTCTATGGTGTCGTTTACACGCGCCAAATATGGTTGTTTCGGTTTGTGGGCCAAGACAAGAGCGAAGAGTCGAATTAAGGTCAACTTTTTCGCGTCCGAAGTTAGACCGGTACGAGGTACATGGTGCCGTATATGGATATATATTACGAGCAAGAGGGACGAGACGAGAATTTTACAGCGGTCAAGGCAGAAAACTATTGTTTGCCCTCGGGTTTAATGAATCATTATAACGGCCTTATATGGAATAAGGGAGACGAGATTTAACTTAGTCATCGACTAGTTCTCGTTCGATACCGTTTGAAGAATATATCTTAATATTTATAGGAGATGGGTGAATTAACGACGACTAAATATTCGTATTTTTCAGAAATAAACAATCACAATTTGGAAATATGGCTTCCTATGGAGCACAGATGGAAATGGACATGAATGACTATGCTAAGAAAATGGGGGTACGTTTGAATTCATTGATATATTGTCATTTCTGTAAGTAATTGCTAGGATGTAATGGTGATGTTATTAATTTTTAGGCAACAATTGTCGATTTGAGGAGCGATACTGTGACGAAACCTTCACCGGCCATGAGAAAAGCGATGTTCAATGCCGAAGTCGGTGACGATGTTTATGGCGAAGATCCAACAGTCAATGGTTTATACAATCTCGGTCATAGAGTAAACATGGAATATGTATGAATCGGCACATAACTAAACTTTGTTTATGTTATATTTTGTAGAACTCCAACGGAAAGCTGCTGATATGCTTGGTAAAGAAGACGCTTTGTTCGTACCATCAGGCACGATGGGAAATCTCATTGCCAGTAAGTTCTTTCTCGATTGATTCGTTCTATCTATCGAACAAGAGCAACATAGAGGGTGAATTCTTGCTTTGCATTGAACTTGAGACGAGTTTAGAATATATTTGACAGTGACTTAGAAATAACTTTTAGTTTACCTAAACAACACTTGGCAGAAGAAAATGTTGCGTATTTTCTTGTAATTAATTTCCTTCGATGCAAAGTCAAGAAGTCATGAAAAATACGTTTTTATGGAAGAAATTTATGAGCCAGAAATTTAGAGATTCTTTTTATCTCTTCAACAGTAATGGTTCATTGCAACGAGCGTGGCTGCGAGGCTTATTGCGGCGATGGTTCTCACGTAGTGTTGCACGAACAGGGAGGGGCAGCACAAATTGCTGGTGTAACAATTTGTCAAATGCCAAATCATTTTGACGGTAGTTTTGATTTGCTTCGACTCAAAGCAAACATTCGCAACGATCGTTTGCACGAGCCAATATCGAGACTCGTGATCGTGGAAAATCCGTTTAATGGAAATATCGTAGATAGAAGTTGGCTCGCGGAATTATCCGTACTGGCCAAGGAACAAAAACTTAAATTACACATGGATGGAGCGAGATTGTGGAACGCCGTCGTTGCATCTGGAATTTCAGCTAAAGATATCGTCGATATGTTCGATTCTGTCACTTTTTGCTTGAGCAAAGGTCTTGGCGCACCGGCCGGCTCGTTACTATGCGGCAGTCGTTCGTTCGTGTCGCAGGCACGAAGATTGAGAAAAGTTTTGGGCGGTGGGATGCGACAATCCGGTATACTGGCAGCCGCTGGTATAGTCGCTCTTGATGAGACGATACCGATGTTGAAACTCGATCACGAGCGAGCTCGGAAAATGTCGAACGCAATTGCAGCCATTCACCCAAAAATTTGTGAATGCAAATCGGGCAACACGAATATGTTATTTTTTGATTTAAGTTACTTGCAAGGTAGAATGGATGCAAAGGAATTTGTACAGAGACTTTGCACGGTTGACGATTGTCCGGAAAATCCCAGAGTTATTGTCAGTGCACTAGCCCTGAACCGTTGGACCGTCAGGCTTGTTTTTCATCGTGACATCGATGACGATATGCTCTCTGCTGCTATTCACAAGATAAAATATATCTTGGGATAATAATTGGGACCGATTTTAACAGAGAAACCAAAGGTAAAAACTATCTTTCATCGGATTCCAATACAACTTACCTGGAGAGCGACGAAAATTGTCAACGCGCTATTATAGGCTACTTTTTCCCACTGAAAAATTTCTGCTTCCTTGTGCGTGACACCATGATGTTGTAATTTGAGGACCTATTTTCTTTAAAAATCCATTGAATTAATCCTGTAAATAAAAGTTAGTAGAATAACATAATAGTATGTTTTGGAAGAATAAATGTTTCTCTGAAAAACTAATCATATCTTGCGTATGTTTGCTGTAATCCTTTATTGTTACCTTCCCAGCAATGACTTTATCTCTACAACGCATCCCAGTAGAAATCATCGAGCGATAATTTAAGTTGCTAAGAGACGACAAAATTATTTTGCTTTGACGAGATTACAGTTTTCTTAGCTTCAGGCGACGATTCCTGACGTATAAAATGACGTTAGAGTAAACACGTTCAATTAATTCTGAAATGCGTCGTTAACTGGTTCTTCTTCATCGTCGTCCTCCTCGCCCTCACTCTCGAAAGTGTTGTCCGGAATATCATAGAGTCGTATCATCGGCTTGTTCGGGTCTTTCATAATCAAATATTTTCCGTCTTTCTGCTTGAGACAAATGTCAATTATGCAACGCAATATACCCCAAGCATTATCCATGTTGAGATTAATTTGGGTCGCAAATTCATTGGGCTTGTACTGCTGAGTGCCGAGAATAACGTGTTTACTCGAATCACGCACGAGAGCACGAGAAACATAGCCGAATTTCAATTGGTCCGAACCAGCGAGGAGGGCCTGAACAGTCCATTTGGCGAGTTTGCAAGCATTGTTGCGAAGTTCGTTGGCGAGAACAGCACCACGTTGAGTGTCGAGTTTCTGTCGCCACTCGACGCCATTGGCAAGTTTCGAGTCCCACTCGTTAAGGGCCTTTATAGTCAAAAATTGGATCTCGTTGTTTGGTCCTTGCATGACAGCATCGTGCTCGCAACGACAAACGAGAACGACTCCGTTATTCAGGTCCCATTTGCGATAACGATAAGCAACACTAGCAACATCGCTCTCCTCCTCCTCGGAGATGAAGGGATTGCCCTCCTCGAACTTGTAACGTGGTTCGTTGGACTTCAACACTTGTTGCGAGAAATTGTGATTTATAAAAGTAGCCTCGAGAGCTAAATTACGCGGTGAATTGAGAGAATTTCCATCATCTTGGGGTGGCTCGACGCTCGTCTCGTTCACTGTAAGAAGATCGAATTCAGTGTTGTCGCGCTTGTCAAAGAACAGCTTGTCTCCGATCTTCTCGATCACAATATCCCAAGAGTAGTTGCTGCGGGTTGAGCACATTATCGTTGCGAGAATGGCGTCCGTCGCATAAACGTTGCCCTCGGTCTTAGAGAGCTTACGAATAACGGGATCATCGGTGGTCGTTACAGTATGGAAAATACGATCGATTCGTTGCAATGGTTTTTCGTTCTTCACGTTAACGCGATCGTAAGTTTTGTCGTAATACTCCAACGAACCGCAGCACTTGATATCTTCGCCATCCTTGACAGCTGGTAACGACAGTTTTGCCAAACGGGGAAAATCCATTTCCTCGATGGTGACCCAGTCGGGACGCACCGTCACAGAAGCATCCCGAATCTTGATGGGTGGCTGATTCTTATGATTCCTCATACCTTGCTGGCGGCCCCAACGTTTCGTCTGACCCTTACGCTCTCGTTCGCGTAACTTGAGCTTTCCAAGCTGTTGCATCTGATTGAGACCGCCGCGTTGACCGCCACGACCACGCATATTGCGTTGGTTCTTGCCAAAACGTCCACGTTGGTAAGGAGGTTTCTGGACACGAGTCGTATCCACCAGATGGAATGTCGATTCATCTTCGTCGTGATAGTATGCATATTGGCTTCCCGAGCCAAATTGAGACGCGTACTTGTCTGAAAAAGAACAAGAAAGCCATGATTACTCGAATTCTCATAGGAAAACAAACAAGATGTTAACACTGGGATATAGTTTTTTTAATTGGATTAATAAATACGTGGCTGGATAACTTTCGAGGAAGTACTATATTAATAGTAATCTATATTTTTTAAATGATTAAATCTTCATTAGACATAACGCCAAAGTTAATATAAAATTTCTGGAAAATCCTAGGTATGAAAGTCAAATACGCTGATAAAATCTGAGGAAAATCGATATCGGATAATGTTCAATCATTATCTATTCTAAAAGTTCTAAAATTGTTATTTGACTACTCGATACTAGTAGCAACCAGAATGTCAACGTTGATGTTATCGTTGCAAAAATAATGGCTGAACTCAGAAGAGAAACTGGATAATGGATTTTTAAGAAAATTCCTGTCACTGGGACTTCTAGGGACGACGTCAAAACGCAAAAAAAATCTGTGAGCAGTGCAAGTTTAAGAACGAAAATAATATTTGAGGTTAGGTCGGACGAGGAACAATGTGTTATCTGTTTACGTGACAACTTACTGGTGAACTTTTTGTCTTGAAAGGCTGCTCCAGTCCAGTCGGAAATCTGTTGATAGTAATGGATACAACAATGTCATAAAGGTTTTTGGAAACGACATCGATCGTAAATGTGACCGGACGTACGCGTCTCTTACCTTTCCCAGACGGTCACTTTTCGAGAATGGCTGATACGGCATGTCCTTGAATTGTTCCGGCAATTCGTACGGTCCCCAACCATCGGGATTGCTTTGTATAGGCGGCTCTAAGTGCACTGTTTCCTCCTTTTGTGGAGTTTCCTCCGGAGTTTCGTTGGCCATGATCAACGAAAAATCGTCAATCTCAACCTTCACGAAACGATTCAGACACTACGCCCCGAGTACGAAACGACACACACCACACCGGATGCTGCTACCGGAGCGGAAAAGGAGCTGACGCCATTGTCAACGCCATTTTTGCAGTGACAATCAACTCGCGGCTCTAAATAATTGGGTACTGAATGTAGCAGCAATAATTAGAGTGTACTGTTTTAAAGAGGCAATGTTTCATTCAAGTTCATCTACAAATGATGAGACCACGGTATTCATATGGGAAACTTGCAATTTTTCACCTGATTTAGGACAAAAAGGAATTTCAATTTTCTGTCGATCTGGGAGCTAGCAGCCTGCAGATAACGTTAACGCGAGATTGTGGAATTCGAAACTTTCCGTACATTTTCAATATCGTAGACTCGCTCTTAGCTTTCGCGATTTTACTAGTAAAATCGGAAATAACTGTTTATTCATGTTTTCCGCACTTTTGATCCGCAAACACCGATAGACAGCCAATAACGATTTGATAATAAAAAATATATATTACACATGTTCTTTGGCTAACTTCGCGGTAGTCGAGGTCCGCTGTTTTATTTCACCGTTGGCTACTCTGACACGACCGTCACGCCCCTCGCGGCAGATGGGCGAATCGACATAAGACGCGATATCAAAATCAAAAGCGTTATTCGTGCGTACAAAATTAAATTGTTATTTTATCGTGACTAAAGTGAGTAAACATTATCTTTTTTTGTATGAAGATGCTCAGTGATAGTGATCTTTTCGTTCAGTTATGCGAAAACCATGGTATTCCCCCGCCGGCGGACGTTCTCGAGGCGATTAAATGCGGCAGGTTAGTGATGAAAAGCCGTCTCTCGAAGACGCGCGTACAGTAGAATATGTTCATAATTTGAGTATTACAGAATAATAGTACATAGATTCCAATTTAACTACAATCTTTACCCTATTAACCTGTATCTTAATCTCATTAACACGAGGGTTCGTAGCATGACGCATATCAATTGGATATAAAATAATGCAGCTCCAATGAGTCCTTAGCTGATTTCTTGACATTCAGGGGTTTGTAAAGTTTCGTTCGGATGTAAACAAGGCGCGAGATACATCACGACTGCTTGCAATGACACAAAAAGTTTTCAATTCTGCACTTAAATTTAGTTAAATGACGTGAATGAACGAAATTCCGTCGATTAAATTCCGATGAAGCTCTGCAAATAACGAGACTGTCTCTCTTTTCAACTCTCGTCCTCATAGCTCAACCGGTGAACTTCGTTTGTCATGCATGTCAATCGTCGTACCGGTATGCGGTGTCTTGGCGAGAATGCTTACGTCGAGCTCGACAATCAGAATGGTTGACCTCAGTGATTGTATGTTACTGTCAAAAGGTCTCAGCAGCATATTGAACGCACTTTCCGAAGGGTCGAACATAACCTCCTTGAATCTGAAGGGTAATAATATCAACGGTCCAGTAGTCGGACAAATGGGAAAAATATTTCTTCACAACAATACCTTAAAGCGATTGTCGATGGAGTGGAACAATCTTGGAACTGATACGGAAGCGTTTGAAAATTTCTGCAAAGGTATTAGCCTGAATCACAACATAGAGGAGTTGGATCTTCGATACAATCAGATATCACCGAACTGCGCCGAGTCATTGTCAAAAGCTTTAAAAACTAACAAATCATTGAAAATCGTTGATTTGGCGTTTAACACTTTGGGGCTTCGAGGTGGTCAGCTATTACTGAACGCAGTACGCGAAAACCGTAGCCTCACAAAATTGAATTTGCGAGGAAATTGCATACCCGAGGAGATTGTTTATTCCATAGAAGAACAAATTCACAAAAATCAATGTCGTAGTTTGGTCTCACAGGCAAATATTACTGAAAGCGTTTCAAAGATCGTTAATGAACATCTGGAGAATGAATCGCACAAATTGGCCAAAGACAGCTTGCCGATAAACGATCAGGTAAAAATTCGTTTAAACGTTGTGGCTTCCAACGAATCTCGTGGCAATGAGTCAGAGCTCGACAATTCTCTTTCAACCACAAAAATCGTTGGAACATCATACGGAGATGTCGTCAATCATACAAGCGACAAAGCGTCCAAATTTGTAGAGCCGAAGATGAAGATGACCGAATTGAATCAAATGCTGCAAGATCGTAGTAACGCAATTGAATTGTTAACAAAGGAAATTGGGACACGGACCGAAGAGACAGAAGCGGCGATGAGTCTTGTTAAGCGATTGGAAAATGAGATAAGAGTATTGACCGAAGAACGAGAGAATCTGAAATTGGAAAAATTGCAGGAAATCGCGGAACTGAAAGAGAATCAGAAAAAATCGGACGACCATTGGCAACGAGAATACAAGAAATTGCAAGAATCTCTTAAGGAATCCTTGCTGCGTGAAAAAGAAATGGAAAGTCGATTGCAACGTTACGAGCGCGAGTTGCGGAAAAATTCCATCGAGATGGCGACATTGAAGGAGAAAACGATGTCGCAGACACAATCTTACGAGGATCTCGTAGCAAAGAATCGAATAGAAATGCATAGAATTCGCAGGGAGGCGAGAGAGAGAGAAAATCGTCAAAAAATTGAATTAAACATTGCGAAGAATACTCTGAAGGAGAGTACGCAGGCTCTCGAGGAGTGTCAGACTCAATTACAGAAGAGTCGAGTGGAGCTTCGTGAAACAGCGGATAGTTTATCGACCGTGAGAACGAGACTCAACGAGGTCGAAAAAATCAACTGTCGTCTTGTAAGGATCGAGGAATCTTATCAGAGTCTTAAGGACGATAAAAAGTCGTTAGAGGAAAAACAGCTCGATTCCCAGAGAACACTTGCAACGTTGCAGCGTCAAATTGCAAAACTTCAGAGCGAACTGATCGAACCGCAAAGACGCTACGACCTCATCAAGGACGAATTGGAACAGGAGAGAGAAAAAAGCGAAAGACTGAAGCGCGAGCTTTCGGAAGAACGTTCCAGGCTTCACGAGCAAAACGTTCAGATACAGACACTGAATGCTCAGATAACCGCGTTGAATAATCAGATCAACGAGATACAGAATAATCACATCGAGACTCTCCGTGAACGCGACAAGGAGCGCAAGATTCTTAAAGAAATGATTACCAGTAAGGAGCAACGTTTCAATGAATTGAAGTGAGTACGATCTTTCGTTAAATAACGTCGAAAAATACATTTATTGAAGTGATATTCACTGATATTTATATTTGTTCTTTTCTAACACGCAGGACTGAAGAAGTGCAACGAGCGAGTCAACTGTACGCGGCGTTTAACAAATATTTTGGCTCCATCGGTCCCAATACGACGTTATAATGATTACAATTATTCATCAGTACGATGATTATAATCGTTAAAAATTATCATTAACGATAAAGATCATTAACCGGTGAATAACGACTCTCTAAAATTATATATTTGTAAATATTTTTTGATATAAAATATTTGTTTTCTACTTTTGTACCTCAGTTTATCGCTTCTTACCGGAAATCTAAATAGCGAAACAAAAAAACACGCGTGTTATTATCAATAGGTAGCCGATATTACAACGCAGCGTTTAACAAATATTTTGGCTCCATCGGTCCCAATACAACGTTATAATAATAAAAATTATTCATCAGTACGATGATTATAAACGTTAACAATTATCATTAACGATAAAGATCATTAACCGGTGAATAACGACTCTTTAAAATTATATATTTGTAAATATTTTTTTATATAAAATATTTGTTTTCTACTTTCGTACCTCAGTTTATCGCTTCTTACCGGAAATCTAAAGAGCGAAACAAAAAAACACGCGTGTTATTATCAATAGGTAGCCGATATTACAACGCAGGACTGAAGAGGTGCAACGAGCGAATCAATTGTACGCGGCGTTTAACAAATATTTTGGCTCCATCGGTCCCAATACAACGTTATAATAATTAAAATTATTCATCAGTACGATGATTATAAACGTTAACAATTATCATTAACGATAAACACCATTAACCGGTGAATAACGACTCTTTAAAATTATATATTTGTAAATATTTTTTGATATAAAATATTTGTTTTCTACTTTCGTACCTCGGTTTATCGCTTCTTACCGGAAATCTAAACAGCGAAACAAAAAAACACGCGTGTTATTATCAATAGGTGCCGATATTACAACGCAGCGTTTAACAAATATTTTGGCTCCATCGGTCCCAATACAACGTTATAATAATTAAAATTATTCATCAGTACGATGATTATAATCGTTAACAATTATCATTAACGATAAACATCATTAACCGGTGAATAACGACTCTCTAAAATTATATATTTGTAAATATTTTTTGATATAAAATATTTGTTTTCTACTTTCGTACCTCAGTTTATCGCTTCTTACCGGAAGTCTAAAGAGCGAAACAAAAAAACACGCGTGTTATTATCAATAGGTAGCCGATATTACAACGCAGCGTTTAACTAATATTTTGGCTCCATCGGTCCCAATACAACGTTATAATAATTAAAATTATTCATCAGTACGATGATTATCATCGTTAACAATTATCATTAACGATAAAGATCATTAACCGGTGAATAACGACTCTCTAAAATTATATATTTGTAAATATTTTTTGATATAAAATATTTGTTTTCTACTTTCGTACCTCGGTTTATCGCTTCTTACCGGAAATCTAAATAGCGAAACAAAAAAAACACGCGTGTTATTATCAGTAGGTGGCCGATATTACAACCGCTGAAAGTAGCGCGCACGCACCGCGGCTTTTCATAAATACAGAGAGACGCTTCAACGTGGAATGTTAAAAACGCGTAATCGCCTCTCGGTCTCGTAGAAAATCCTCATTCGTGCCTCGCCTCTTTTATTACGAGCTACATACGTACCGTATATTTGCGTGTCAGATTATAGATATGTATTCGCACATGTCTGTCGTGATAACGATCATAGGTGTGTATTTATACATGTATATACATATAGTATAGTGTTAGTATACTTGTTAGATACAAGCCAATTGCGGCATTGGCGTCCAAGGTGGAAAACAATTATCCGCTATTTCTGCTAAACGATTTTCATCGTTTTCCTCGAATCATTACTCGCACGACTCCCGGCTGTTCCGACAATTAGTATCGACTTAACCAACTTCCTTTTCCCATCGTCTCTATCATTACGAGACACTGTTACACGTGGATTTCTCGAAATTCCACATTCCTATATACATATCATTCTGTCTCATACCTTTAAAATTCGTAAGCGGAATGAAATTGAAAGTGATCGATGATATACGTCAGCGTTTTTCAGTCTGCCTGAAACTCTCCTTCTGTTTACTTAACGTTTCGAAAATTACATAATAACACGTCGTTGCGTTCGGTAGTTAAAAATATTATCATTTCGACGAGGCGCATTAATTCATCATCGTTTCACAAGTCAATATTTGAATCGCGAAGGCTTTCTAACAACGATCGACTTCCTTGATACGATAAAAACACACCTCACGTAACGATAAGACTAGTCCGTCGTAAATCATAAAACAGCGAGTATGTTTTTAAGCAACGGGCGTTAAGGAAGAATAATAATCATACCTTTTTTTTTTGACAATAAATAGTTCTTTAATAATTTAACTTGCTCGGTTTCTATACATTTTACATGACTATTATTATATAAAATACATACATTTTTTGTGTGTTTTTGTTTTTGTTCTTGAAACTTACTTGACGTAGCTAAGAATTAGGTAAGGTCAGGTTACCGATAGCGAGCCGGTAAAAAGAGAAGAACAAAAACGAAACGAAAGAATATTCGTACCAGGATCGTGTACGTAAATTGTCTTAGCCATCGCAAATTGTTCAAGAGGCATTAGGGAGAAGGGGAGAGCGAATATCCATATTATTCAAATGGCAGTTACAGCTTAATAAGTCTCTCTTCGCAGGATCATTGACTATCGTCGATGAGTCCCTCGATATATATCGTATACGATAAACAGTAAATGAAATTGTATCTCTAATATAGAGACACCGTCGTCTATTCTTTCTTCTTTTTAATAACGAACAATTTTTTTCTTTCTATAAGTAAACACAATATCGCATCGTTCGTCGGTAATTATTTTGTCTTCTTGAATCTATCGAAGCGCATTTTATTTTCGTTCAATGCCTCGATTCGAGATTTGTCACGGTTTTATAAATAATATAGCGAAGAAAAAAGAAAATTTCGAGATAATGAGGGCAAGGCGATTTGTAATTTACAGTCACGCCGGTTTGACTCGTACAATGGAATAATTTTTGTAGTTTCCTTTCGTTCAAGTACACGAGTTACAATTGTTCTTATTGCTTGTGTATACACACAGATTGATTATATGTACTCGTTTGAAGTCTTCGTATAAATTTTAATCACTCGTTACGTCGTGCGAAGGACGTAAACTCGTGTCAATGTTTATAAGTACGAGAATATAAATTCTACGCGAATGTCATTTAGTTTTATTTTTTAATTAATTAATTTTCTTCGAGTAAAAAGATGAGATTATTCGAATCGCATGTTTTAAAACGCAACGTTAAGCTCATTAGGAGTATGATCGTATACGTGGATTGTTTCTTTTTCTTCTTGTATTAATATTCCAATCAACAACGAGAGATCCGAACGATCGCCCCGATTTGTTTTTCTACCTTATTACAGTATAAAGGTATGTAAAAGGTACCCCATTATCTTTTCTATCAAAGGTTCGACGATAAATCGCAGCGATCACCGAGAGCTCTCCACTGTTCGATCGGAGAATTTAATCTCGACCCTTATCACACGGTGTTTCTCATGGTTCATTTTTTGTTTTGTTTCTTTTAAACTTATTACCCTCATGGGACGACGTTCCGACGATCCTCGACCGTTCGATATTCAAGTATTATGCTTTCTTTTGCAGCTCATTTGACTAAGACATTACATCATTAAACTCGAAACAATTGTTATGAAGATTTTAAATCCACGAATGGACGAGATGCAACGAATAAATTATAATACTAAATTGAGGGATTAGTTCCATCTCGCGTTCTTTCCCATTCGTTTCATCTTTGGTCGCACAAACAGAGCCCTCTAATTAGAAAATATATAATTAAAAGAAAGAAAGAATTAGAAGGCGAAGAAAGAAATAATTAGATAATCTCGAGCATCTGACTTAAGGAGAAGAATCTCCCTCTCTACGAATTGGAAGTTTTAATTAGATCTGAGAAAAACATTCTACCCTCGACCGAGGAAGAAGTTTTCTTTTAGTTATTTGTTTGTTTTTCTTTACAAGCTATATGGATACTCGGCGAGATAATTTTTCATCAACGGTGGAAGATGATCCGTGGATAATTTGTTGCTATTGACGACGAGCCTGGCGAGATGCGAGAGAGTCTGAATTTCTTTGACGAGCGGTTTGGTCAGATAAATCTGACTGTAGAGCTGTCCGCTGTAATCGACCCAGACCTCTTTTCGGTGCTCGTCGATTCTCTTGGAATAATCGATGTAGTGCTCGAGCATCTTGATGGGACAATCGAAGAGCGGCATGGCGAGACTGAGTCGTGGCTCGGCATCGAGACGGAATCGTCCGAGGAAATAATGCACGCGAACGGAAGTCGGTCCTCGTGCCGTTTGAACGGAAACGGCGAAGATGAATCTGCTGTCGGAACTGTCTCTCATGAGCCAACGTCCTACCGGTGCATTTTTAAGAAGAGTCTCGCTCTGCTGCCAGCTCAAACCCTCGTGATACCATCCGCTCGTTTGCAAGAGCCTCTTTATCTCGGTAAGCCTCGTGACGTCTTTGTCGATAGGATAATTCTCGAAACTCCATGGACAAGGCATGAGCCAAGAGACCGGTGTCGTAGGTGCGTCCTCTCGTCTCTCCGGATTAGTCTCGTTGCCACGATCACCGAGATTAGCATCGACGTGGACCAAACCACCGCCGTTGAAATTATTGCGAGTTCTACCAACGGCGAGAACTCCGTTGTTTTCCGTATTGACCAAATTTCCAGTCGTCGCAGTGATATTCACGGTGCAATGTCCGACATTAGGTGGCAATTGAACGGTCGCGTTTACGCGAATCTCCATGCTGTTGGAAGAATCGGCAGGAAGCGATTTCTTCGAACCATCGATACTTTCGTTGGTGACGATCGACGACGAGATTGGACGATTCGAGGTATGCCAGGAGTTTTCGTCTTTCGTCGCGCTGCAACAGCAAGTAGAATGTCGCTTCTTTAATTCATTTCCCGTTAACGAATCGCAACAGGTCTCTTGCTGATGTCGATACTGCCGAGGTTCGTGACAATCGTCACGATAACGCCAACAATTTTGTTCCCTCTCGTTCGCTAAATTGCGAGGAGCCGAATTTTCGTTATTGGACAACGATGTTTCATCAACGACGCGTCGATGTTGCTGATGATTCGTTCTCGTCGACGATCCGCATCTTCTAATACCAGGTAACTCTTGACAACCGCTGGGTGGCCTCGGACAGATCCCTTCCAAATTTTTATCCTCCTCGAATCTCTCGTGTCCCAAGCGTCCTTCTAGCTTACCGTTCTGTCGATAAATTATAAAATCGTCATTCTCGTTCTCCATCGACAAACGCTTCTCCACTAAGCAACCACCGCCTGACAATTTCGGTCTTATTTCGATCCTTGGTGCTTCAACCTGAATCCCAGAATCCGTGCTTTGTATGAGACAACCACCCGACTGTATACTCGGTGTTGTTATCGTCACGATACCACCTGTTAAATCGCACGTTGTGTTTATATGACAATTTGAACCAGGTCGATAATTCTCCTCGTTCGTTAATTTAACATCAATCCCGTCTCTACGAACGTTCGATAAATTATCGCAATTCGAACGATTTCCCAGCTGCTCGAAATTCATCTTCCATCCTGAATTTTCACAAGGAAACGAATCACGACTATTCGTTATCTCATTGACGAACGTCGATGGCTGCATACCCGGCTGTTGGATTATCGTTGGACCGTGAATTATCGTCGGTGCGTTTATGAAACATCCTGGACTGTTTTCATTGTATTCCCGTGGCACGAGAAGATATCCACCTCCGTAGAAAGCACCGCTGTTCTTACAATCAGACTTTTGCATGACGACACCGTCCTCGACGACCCGATGACCAACGATCTTTTCTCCCTGCGGTCCAGGATTGCAACAACCCGGAGCCGGAAATCGGAGTCGACAATTCGGGCACATTACCGTCAGCATCCTGATTTTTGGGATTGTCCTCTCAGCATTATTGACCTCGTGATTGACGACTGCAATTTAGAAGAAAAAAATAACAAAAATTAGTACAAAATAATTATAAATTAAAAGTTACTTATACCGCATAGTTTTATAATTAGCATAATCGAATTCGTGATTGACGACTGCAATTTAGAAAATAAAGAAATGACAAAAATTAATACAAGACAATTATAAATCGTCAGTTACTTATACCGCATAGTTTTATAATTAGCATAATCGACCTCGTGATTGACGACTGCAATTTAGACGAAAAAAATAATAAAAATTAGTACAAGATAATTATAAATCGAAAGTTACTTATACCGCATAGTTTTATAATTAGCATAATCGACCTCGTGATTAAGGACTGCAATTTAGAAAACAACAAAATAACAAAAATTAGTACAAAATAATTATAAATCGAAAGTTACTTATACCGCATATTTTTATAATTAGCATAATCGACTTTGTGATTGACGACTGTAATTTAGAAAACAAAAAAATAACAAAAATTAGTACAAAATAATTATAAATCGTCAGTTACTTATACCGCATATTTTTATAATTAGCATAATCGACTTTGTGATTGACGACTGCAATTTAGACGAAAAAAATAATAAAAATTAGTACAAGATAATTATAAATCGAAAGTGACTTATACCGCATATTTTAATAATTAGATATACGTATCGATTGAAAGTGAATTAAAGAAACATAGTTGACCGTCAACATAACAAGTTGATCATATTTCACGCCTTATCACCGGCCCCTCGATGCGATAAAACCGAACGATCGGTATTCTAATAATAGAGATTCCGCTTCTCCATTTTTTTTCTTCTATGGCGCTCATGGCTTTGAGAATGTTTTCGTTGAAACCGGGTGACCGATAAGACTCGATTAGCTCGTAATCGTAATTGACCGTTACGAGATAAATTCGAGTCATTAATCCATCGGAGAAGTCGAAGGAAAATGAGGCGAGAGAAGAATGTGTATACCTCGAAAAGAAAATAAATCGTACGAGGTACGCCTTTTTACGTGGGTGGCATTTCTTTCTCAGTTTTATAATCGACGATAGGAAACCGCGGAATGATTTATCTTCGCGTTCGAGGAAAACTCGAGAGCTTCAGGTACGGGTTTGTTTTCTTTTGCTCTCTCTCTCTCTTTTTAATTTCAGTATTATACGGCTGTCTCTCTCTCTCTCTCTAATCCGGTCTTAGCCCGTACTGAGAAACGCTGGGTATTACGTAGCCGTATACGTCGAGTTTTATGATAAACAAATGGGTGGATTTAATTTTACATTGAGAAATTTGCAGAAACAATTTTTTTTTTATATAGCTCGAAGGTCGTAATAACAGAAAGTTTTATAACGGTATAAAGTTCAATGAGATTCAGGGACGTGTGTATTTGCAAATGTAATGTATAATCTTCGCTGTTGTTTATTATAAGACAAAGTACAAATATTCATTTCGATGATAATGGCACGACGCGCATTTTCATAGAATTGTTTAATTCAAATTTGCCACTCTTTTTTTCGAGTGATTCTCGTAAGTGTTGGAATCGGCCGCGAGTAGCCCAGTGGCGCTGCATGCGCTATATCGTAGTGTTCTTTCGTTGTACGTGGTCGACGACGTTTCGTGTTGTTTCTTTTCTTTGTTGATTTATGTACGATTGTCGAGAATTCGCGAGTGGAAATCTGAGAAGTACGATCGGACCTGGGGCTACCCGAGGAAGTTTGCCGGGCGGTATAATACTCACCGGTGAATTCGAAAACAAACATTCTCACTTTACTGTCACAAGCGTGTGGTATCGGGTGCATCGAACGGGGACAAAAGACCGCTGTATCAAGTTCGTATGCGCGTTCGGTGATTCACGAATCACGTACGGTCTACGTAGACGATATTCATACGTAGAATGAACAAGATTGCGTTTTCGGACAGTGGTGGTCTATTCAAAATGGAAATATATTTATTTTCGATAGTAACAAGTTTCAAAGTGACAGTTCGTTGGAAACTTTTCGAACGATAACCTTCTTGCACATTTCGCGTCTTCGGACGATGACGGAAATTACCGAAGATGACCGATCAACGGCCATGATTTTTTACCTCGGAAAATGGCGCGCGTCGTTACGTTGACGTGAAAAACACGAGTCGACTCGTGACGAGTGTGAGGAAAATAATATTATAAACGACCATGAAATAGAGAGATTCAGGAAGAAATAAAGGCAGTAAAATGAAGCAAGTTATTAGAATATATTTCGTACGACGTTTACGTCATTGTAAAACAGATTCTACATTGTTCTCTCTCGCTCTGTCACGATCCCCTGCGGTGCTGTCTCTCTCGCACCCATAGAGCTCCCCGCTTATTTAATACCTTAACCTTAAAGTTACGATGTGACACTTTATCGGTAATGAAAACTATAATTTCTTTCTTTAACGAAAGAAAAGTTTCGGAAAATATTGGTAAAATGTTAATTTGCTGTAAAAAATATAAAATTAATGATTTAGCAGAAATGTGAAGAAAGTGACCGAAAAGTGTTTTTTTTAAAAATCCATTCATACTTCCATATTTATTGGAATTTTTTATATCGAGTTGTTTAGTGTTGTGTGTTTCGTGCTATTTCGTGCTACGTTATATCGTGTTATTTGACGCTTCGTTGTCACGAGTTCGAAAAAGAAGATGACGAGAGATACTAAGAATTCTAGCTTAGGACTATGAGACAGCGCAAATACAATGGTACGTTCGCAAGAAAATAATTTCTACTTTACCAATAAATCGTATGGTAATATTCGTTTTGTCCACCACCAATCATAAAAACGTTTCTCGTCTTCATTTCACGCAATTCCCGAATTAGAAAGTTGCTCAAGTGCGCCATCTCATCGGTCACTGATCGAATTTCCCATGCACTATTTCCCCCCTCGGTTTCGGGTCTTACGAGAAACCCCGAGGATACCCGAAGAAAACAAAGATGGCCGCCTGTCAATTTTGTCGCTGTCGAAAAAATGTTCGTATACGTTTTACATCTTTTACTGTATGTAAAAGCATCGTTCGAATCCACTATTGTCGCAAATTCGACAGTGAAAAGAACGAGTAATACGAAGAAACGAAATAAAATCGTGACACGGTGTTTTTTATGGCGGTAAACTTGTGAAGAATATTCGCGTCTTTTGCCGGTGTTGTGCCTAGCGCGTTAGTGCCTGAATTACACACAGATATATATATGTATACAATCCCGTATGCACAGGCTTTTGTGAAAGTATAAACCGTTCAGGCCGATGCACTCTCTTCTCACGCGCAAATGATTCGCGCCACTGAGTCCGACTATAACCTACAAAATCTAAACTCCGTTAAAGCACACACAGACACACACACACACGTAACGTACATACTGGTTCGGCAGTTTTTTTAAACGATCGTTTTACCAAGAATCAACGCTTGCTTTCTCTGCTCCGTCGAATTCTCAGTTGCCCCCCACCCTAGGCGATTCGTTCTAATCGTCTAACCACAAATCACGCTCCCTTTCTAAATTCGCGAGAACGATGAATTACGCGGTTAATCACGCGCGCTTGTGCAACAATGAAACAATTTCCGGGAACGTCTGGTAAAACGTTTACGTCGTTTCCCGAGTATTTTGTTACGCGATAAAAATAAATACAGCCGGGGGGAGACGCGTAAGCTCAACTAAATGCTCTGAATGAGAATAGCGTTAGGAACATACCTATTTTTGTTTTGTACAAATTTTACGATCTCAAGTGTCAAGTACCTAACGATTTTTTGACGTAGTTAAATGTAAGTTTTCAACAACTCCTTGACGTACTACAGTTTACATAAACGACAGCTTTTCTCAACGATACATGACGAATGGTTTGCGATTTATAGTAACGAAGAATTCGCTTATCAATCCACGTCATCTTATCGTATAATTTTCAAGAAATACAATGATATATATTCGACGCTTCGTCATTCTTAAAAAAAAAGAAAAAGGACAATAATACGAAAACAAGTGTTTGTCTTCAGAGTCGATTAGGCCGAGATGCTTTTATTCCAAATATATTAAGACATATTCGACACTCACGATTATATTTCCGTAAAGTGGTCCGTATGCGATAACTGATCGAAGAGCACTTGAATGTTCGAGATTAATTCTTGACAAAATTAATTAATTTCATAAATATTTTCCAGGTGAAGATAAGAAGATATTTCGCAAACACACTACGCTGGCTTCCGTTTGGTTCGAGTTGGAGATCACCGAGGAGCGCGTATTTCGCGTTTTCACGCTTGGCATGTGCGAGCCACACTGAGCATTGGGTTGGAGCTCTCAACTGTCTGCATCGCGGCGGAGGATAAACACACGGGAGGAAAGCGCGTGTACAACGAGCTCGAGCGTGTGTGTGTGCGTGTTGCGCGGAGAGCACACGCGATCGGCGCGCATGCGCATTACGACAGTTTCTCGCTAGTCGTGTTTCGCTACTATGACTATATAGACGAGCGCGGCGAGTGTGTGTGTGCGTCTCCGAGAGATGGACAAGCGTCGATCGGAAAGGCACGTGTGTCGTCGCCGCCGCCGTCGTCGTCGTTGTCGGGGATTCGTAGTATTCGCAGAGTGGCGCGAAGGAGGGCTTCCGCGAAAACCGCGTCGAGCTCACGATCGCTTCGTCTCTCTCGCTCTTACGTACTGTAGTGTCGCAATGCCAGAAGGCCAAGCCCCCATTTAGAAGTCCGTCATGGGCTTTTCTCTCTCTTTCTCTATCCGTCTCTCTCGTTCCCCTTGCGTTGCTTTAGCCGGTAGAGCACGCTCTACCGGAGCGTACACGTAATCCTAACGTACAACCATCTCGTTTTTTATTATTATTCTGTCCACATTTTTTTTTCTGTTTAATAACGTCGATATATAAAAAACGTCCTAGATTTTATCGAAATCAAAAGTATCAGGATTGCTATTTAATCTTGAGATTTGAAATAAGGAATTTAAGATTAAATTCCTTATTTCAAATCTTTTGGATTACGTTCTTATGAAATCTTTCGGTTATTATCTTTTTTTTTATGAGCGTTGTAAATAATGTTTATTTTTAACCTTTAGAGACCTGAGTACTTTCAAGCTTATGTGGTCCGCAGACGCATAGGCTGACGCATATATGCGTCCTTAGAGCTCAAAGGGTTAAAAAAGGGCTCTAAATTTATATCGATTTTTGATAAGATAAATTCTGAATTGATTCAAAACATAAATTTTTACTAACTGCGCAAAGTATTATTAAAGCTAAACGCGAACAAAAAAGTGAAGATTTGTAACTCTTCGTTTACGAAAGGCCTCGGGGCCGTTTTTCTAGGACACGATATTTTCTTTTTTTTTGTTCCTTCTCAATGTCACTTTATTCCTGGTAAGAGAAACAGTATCGATTTTACACACGAAATTACTTCCACGATTTTTGAAATAGAGGTTTGATTATTATGGAACGTGTTTATATATCGGGTACGTAAGAATAAAAATAAATATATAAAACGATTCTCGTTAACGAGGCTTGTCGATTCTTTCTCTCGGTTGTTAAATACTCTTCTTGTTTCGACGATGACGACAGGAACGAAGAACCTCGTTTCCTCGTCTTCGTTATTTCAAGAATCCCTCGTGACAAGCGGGGTATTCATGATCATTACAACGACAATCGTTCCAGGAAATCGTTACGTCGATAATGAGAAAATAGTTCGGCGAAAAATTTGACCACGCTATTTATACTCTTAAAGAGAGAGAGAGACTACTCTATGCAATTCTAGATTAATATATACATACACATATACGCATATAGAAAAGAGACGCGACGTAAAAGGTTGAAGAATAGTCACGCGGTTGTTCGGGAACGACGAAAGCTTTCGACGCGGTTGGCAAATGACGACGAAAGAGCTCGGTGGTCGTTGAAGAGGTATAGTAGGATTTTTGGTTGCACACTTACGGTCTCTTGGAAGAAATATTCGCATCGTATAATTTGCATGACAATGCTTGCCATTATCAATTCAATAAAAAAATCTTTTTTTCCCAATGGCATTCAATTTCCTTTACAGTCACCGTACTCGTGCTATGTATATGAATAAATAATACGGACGCGCTCAATCAAGAATTGAGTCTACGATTTTAAAGCGTTTCTCGGTAGTGCGTGTGTAATGGAGGGGGCGGGCCGGAGTGGGAGAGGGGAGGGGGTATTGTGCAAAATAAGGGGGAGGGAGCGTGAGGAAACGACGCAGTTGCGGATCGAAGAAACCTCTTTTAGGAAGGCCAAGGCTACTCTCGTGCGAAGGTGAGAGAGTAGCCGAGGAATTATTTCCGGGAACGGTTTAAAACGTTTCAAAAAAAAAAAAAAACACATGTGCTCGAGTGTTTTGGATTGTTTAACGAAAGTGGCGGGTGAACGCGCCGTTTTCGTGCAGTCGTGCGAGAGATTGGTTTGAGATTAGGTTCATCGATTTGTTGTTTTTTTCTTATTCTTTTCTTCTTTCTTTTTTTTTTCTTTTTGTTTTACGAGGAAACGATAAATAGAACGAAGGACATTTCGGTTATTTTCGTCACTCAATTTTAATCGCTCTTATCACGAGTGGTACGAGGAATAATTATACAGGGTGAGTTTCATAAGGTGTGTCAAACTTTATTTTAAGATAGATGGAATCGTTAGAAACAAAAATTGTAAATATACATTAGGGATATTTTTAATAGTTTATGAGATATGAATTTTTTAAGTTGGTCCAATCAGAGCGTCCACTCCCCGCTCTAGTCGTAGAGATACCACAGTGTAGGACGTTACATTTGGGGTTGTAAAATTCAGAGCGGTTCATTTTATTAATTATTTTATTACGCAGTCATTTTTATTTCTCGAGCATTGACTGCTCTGAATTTTGCAACCCTAAATGCAAGCCCTACACTGCGCTATCTCTACGGTTAGGGTGGGGAGTGGGCGGCTCCAACGCTCCTCGGCGCGCTCTGATTGGTCCAACTTTAAAAATTAATATCTAGTCAACTATTAAAAATATCCCCAATGTATATTTGCAACTTTTGTTCGTAATGATCGGATCTACCTTAAAATAAAGTTTGAGACATCTTATGAAACTGACCCTGTATAAATATGCGTCGGTGCGCGTAATCACGTTTCGATTAAAGATCCAAATCGGTTCCATGAGATACGACACGGTTGTACGGAAACACGATAAGGCAAATATAACGTTTCAGGACGAGGAAAAGAGGGTGGGGGGGGGGGGGGCGTAGCTCTGTTTTCTTATCTCTCTCTTTCGCGAGAAAAGACGGGGCGACGAGACAAATGACAAAAGTGACGTTTCCCTTCTTTTTCTTTTCTCTTTATCTCGATGCTTTTTTTTTGTACTTTCTTTTTTTATACCAAGAAAAAGAATCGAGGTCTCGGAGATTTTAGTCTCTTTCTCACTGTCCACAACGCCGCTGGGGATAGGTTTGACGAGCACATAATAGTTTCGATAAATATTTGTCGAGCGTGTCCACAAAGCGTCGCGAGCGAACGCGCCGCGCGTGAAGAATGCCGGGTGAAGGGGGCGCTGTTGTCGAAGAAAGAGGAGGGCAGGGGGGAGGGGGTTAGAGAGTTTCGGTTAAAAAAAATCGAATAACGGTTATGGCTTGACGGGAACGCGGCGTATCAAGCCAGTTTTCCAGCAGCTCGCAGATCGACCGAGAGAAAGAGGCAGCGTGGTGAGTGTATGGTAGGGGGAATTGTTAAGGGGAAGGGGGTGGGGGGATGACAGCGACAGCGAGAAACCTTTGAGCGCAGCGCGCTCTCTCGCCTACGGAAGTTACCCGGAACTCGAGTACTTGGAAGAGAGTCGTGAAAGGAAAGAGAGGTGGGGGAGAGAGAGAGAGAGAGCAGCAGTCGAGTAGGCTCTCTCTACTCCCCTCTCTCTCTCTCTCTGCCGTGTGCACCCGCCTCGTGGCCCCAATAAATATTCATTCGAGCTCGTACGCGCGCTCACATACACATATGCGCGCGCACGCGTACAAATATACGGTGCGGAAACCTTTCGACTTTGCATCTATAAGCTGTTACCTCTCTCCTTCTCTCTCTGTGTCGAGGCCTACGGCCGGACAACCGTCTCGATAAATCACAGACGGGAGAGAGCCCGTGAGAGTACCAGCCTCGAGAGACGTTAATACACCTTCGCAACTATACACGTAGGGTCATAAATATATATGTGTGTATGTGTGTGCGTGTGTGTGTGTATTTTTTTGCTTCTTCTTTTTCCTTTCTTTCATAACTCATGGACTTTCAGACGGTGCACTTCCAGATATAAATATATATGTCCGTGAGAATAGAGATGCGGTAAAGCTTGTAATGATTATATACCTAGAGGGCAGTGGTGTTTGCAATTTGTTGCAGAACGGATTATTGCGAATGTGATGTATTATTTATTATTATTTTTTGTTTTATCTCTTCGTTTCATTAACGACTCGTTCGAAAATTGGTTTATCAATCTTGATATTAATTTGATTTATTTGATATATTTGCTGTTGATTGGTTATCACGTTTCGTTAATTTAATTATTAATTAAGATTACGATAATAGTCGTGCGTTGCAATTTTACGTTTTAATTCGAACTTTCGTAAAACTTTGTGACAGGATTTTGTCGAACTCTCGACGTCGATACTCGAGCGCGCCAACGACGATACCCGACGCCGGCCGAAATTTGTCAGCATGTAGCAATACATTAGCCTAAGGGCAATATTTTACAAAGCACTGATTGGCCCCCCGACTATTAGACTCGGGAACGTTCGGGTAGCGACGAAGATGTAGGAGAGCGAGGTATCGCGAATGAAGATCACAATCGACAGAGTTTGATCTGAACTACGGAAGAGACAAGTCGTGTCGATTATATAGCTCAAACTGAACGTTTTATGGGCAGATCGTGTCAGCATTCAGTAGACAAAGAATTTTCATATTGTATTCATTCAACCATCCTTGCGCTTATTATTTTGTCAACGATTACTTAATTTGTCAAGTGGTAAGCTGCGAACCACTGGACCAAGTGTATTCAGGGAAATATCAACTTTGTCAAACAAACGAATAAATAATTCACGTAAGTACCTGCAAGTATTCCCTCTGTTCTTTCTCTCGGAAATCTTTTCACTCTAAATCTGTCTCTTCTGGGTCCCAACGTGTTTCCACTCTGAGAATCGTCTCGATACCATTCGAAGTTAAATTAATTGCTAGTTCGTCGCCGAACTAGCTGGCGCCCAACAATTAGAAAACTTTTTAAATATTTAGAGCCCTGGCAGCCAAAGGACCCTGGCCGCGCCAGGTTAAGTGAGGTCGACTCGCGACAAGGAAATTAAACACTGTCTCAACTTTTTCAACCGAACGTGAAGAAGTGTTGGCAATAATATGTTAAAGACTTGGTAAATAGGCTTTAAACAAAGAAGAATTTTTTTCTTGTGTTTTTAAACTGGCTGAAAAGTGGAAAATGTCTCATTAGTTTAATAGAGAAAGGATGTCTGCAAGGAAGAAGTACTATTATGCTTTTATGAAAAGATGTAATGACTTATCATTGCTGACCGCTGAATCAACGAGTTTAATGAGAGTGGTAGGATTTAATAAATCTCAGGGAGAGCGATTCTTGGAAATTGCAAAATTTGGGTCTACGAGGTTTGTGCAAATTTACTAGAGCTCTAAAATTAGTATATTTGTAATTATTGCATTGTATAAATGTTTATATGTTTACTGGCCGGTACTGGAGGACAATTTCGTTGAGACTGATTTTTCTTAGTTTTAAAATTTTCATAATAAAGTTGATTTTTCATGAATACATTGACATATTATTATTGATGTTGTTGTTTACAGAGCAATCTTTCTTCGACACATGTCAGAAATTATGAAACATAACAACGAAGATGTTTTTAGTTTATTTTAAATAAACCTTAGGGTGGCGAGCTCTCCCCTAATTTTTACTCATTTTCAAAGCGTCAAATTTCAAAACCCAATTAACTCTCGATTTTCATCCAATTAGTCGGTTGTTCATTAAAAATCTCAAAACAAAAAAATTCATTGAGTTAAAAACGAAACAAAATTGAATTTGTTGCTCAATAAAACTTTTTATTTATATCGTCAATCTTTCTCCAAAAATTCGTAAAACTTTCCCGTTATCGATACCCTATCCGCGCAATGTCAAAACAAATCTCGGATGATCAATTTCGCGATTATCGTCGTACGTTTCATCGGAATCGATCGCAGTCGCGTTGATTATGGCGTTACGGCGAAATGCGTAAAGCGAGAATGTTCTATATAGCAATTATCGGTGATCGCATCACCGATTACGGAGACAAAGACGAAGCCCGTATCCAATTTCCTGCATTTCGTTTACCTGGAATTGCGAAATGCGTTTGTCGATAGAGCGAAATCCGGAGAACCAGGGTTATCCGTGGGTGTAGTGAGGGGATTTGTGGGAGGGTTTATTACAATCAGCCCTCGAACCGAGTTCCACGAAAGGCTTTAGAACTTTAGATAATACCACTACCTGCGCGGACTAATGTACAATACATGTGTGTGTTTGTACATGCATTGGTCTATATATTTTATAGAACGTCCTACGGATTCTCTGCACTATACATATACAGGGTGAATTTCATAAGGTGTAACAGACTTTATTCCAAGGTAGATCGGATCATTATAAACAAAAATGCAAATATACATTAGGGATATTGTTAATAGTTTACGAGATATCAATTTTTAAAGTTGGTCCAATCAGAGCGTGCCGAGAAGCGTCGGAGCCGCCCACTCCCGCCCTAACCGTAGAGATTCATTTCAGCTTGCAAGCTTCAGAGCAGTCAATTTGATTTATTATATTATTACGCAGTCATTTATATTTCTCGCGCACTGACTGCTCTGAATTTTGCCGAGCGTGCCGAGAAGCGTTGACTCCGCCCACTCCCCGCTCCAACAGCCAATGCCTAAGAACTAAAAATGACTGCGTAATAATACAATTAAATAAAATTGACTGCTCTGAATTTTGCAATCCCAAATGTAACGTCCTACACTGTGCTATCTCTATGGCTAGGCCGAGAGTGGGCGGCTCCCAAAGCTTCTCGGCGCGTTCTCATTGGACCAACTTTAAACTATTATATCTCGTAAACTATTACAAATATCCCCAATGTATATTTGCAACTTTTGTTTGCAATGATCCCATATACCTTAAAATAAAGTTTGTTACACTTTATGAAATTCACCCTGTATTATTTGTATATGCGTATTTGTATAGACAATATTTGTGTGTATAGATATATGTATATCGTACAGAATCCGTAGGAGGTTCTATAAAACGCATAGCCGTTGGTTCAAGATGGGATTTCTTCGGATTGACCGATTGCACTTCCGAGGAAAGCTCGTTCTATCCCTATCTCATTCTGTCTTACGAGCTATCGTGCATTACCATAACTAACCTCGCCCAACCTCATTTTCACTCTGTATACCCACGGATGGAGAGATAAAGAGAAAGAGACGTGTGCGAAACATGGTTATGGACACGTTTTACGAGGCTGATCGTAAAGTAACCTCCGGAGGACTGGCTGGAGAATATATTTATCGTACCACCCGGACAGAAAATAACACGTATGTGTGTGTGTGTGTGTGTGTAGATATGAGAATGTGTGGGCGTGTACGAGAGAAAACGTGCTAGGACGAAATGGATCAAGTTTAAGAGGACGAACTTCTCGCGAAGAGTGCATTAGGCAGAGAAATTTTTAAAACTCGACAAAGAAGATAAAAGAAAAGGAAGAAAAAGGAAATGGGGTGTATAAATTATATGTAATAAAAATAGTGATATCCAAGGGTGTTCGTTATCAACGTGGCAAAGGACGTTCTCGAGAAGAAGTCGAGAGTAACGAGAAGCTTTTAGACGAGATAGTGAATTCCTGGGATATTCAATTCAATGACATTTTTGATGAGGATGCCAGACTCGGTGGGATAAAGTCGTCATGGTTTAATTTTAGACATCTTTTTTCTGTTCATTCGTCTTCTTTTCGATGGAATGTTAATCGTTTAACGATGAAGATGTATTCGATACTCGATCGTTGTTTAAATCAAACGATTCGAACGACTCGTAACTTCGGTTGTGATTTTAATTCTGTATAATCGACGATCTTGTTATCTCGTTGCTAAGAAAGAAATATTACAAAACAATATATAACGTTTATGTGTTTGTTTTTGTTGTTGTTGTTGTTGTATATTGGAACACAATTCAATTTGCATGCGAAATATCAAATTCCGGCTAGATATAACGTCGACTAAAATTTCCCATCGACAAGGAGTCGCATGGCAAAAAATAACACGACGAAATGAAACTCAATATTTTCGTATTGAAAAAAATATTTAAATTTATGATAAAAGAACGATTATTCGAGCATTACAAAAAAAAAAGAAGATCGATACGAGTTTTCTGTGTTATTGAAAAATATTTCTTCCAACGTAAATAAAACAAAATTTCATTTTTCGATTAAAATTTGCAATTCGAGAGTAACGTGAAAATATTGTGAAAAATGTTTGATCAAAGTGTCGTATCGTGTTGGCAAAGGGCTTTGAGAAATTTCCAATGCACACATACATATATATATATAGTGCATAGCTCTTTAATTTCTTTGAAGCAGATGTGCTGGCTCGAATTGCAAAAGCGCACTCGGTTCTTTTTTCGTAGGAACGGCATAAAAGGTCAGAGTACTTCACGAGAATCACGGTGAATTCACTGCATTGAATCCGAGGGAGCGAACAGAATGTTTGGTGGGTGCATGCGCACAAGCTTTCTCTCTCTCTCTCTCTCTCTTTCGTTCCATGTACCTTGTATTCTAAAGAAAGACAGAGAAAGACAATAAAAAGATCATTTGGTCACGGGCGCAAAAATCCCGTCGCTCTTCGGGTTTCTTTCCTCTTAAAAAGGGCCGTGTCTGCTACCTGCATCCGCCTTCCCGGCAATAATTATCCGAAGAAACGTTGTGGAAAGAGAGAAGAAGAAGAAGAAGAAGAAGAGACCGAGAGAAGCCCATTTCTCCTTCCCTCTCTCTCTTTCTGTTCTTCGACAATCGAATATTCCATCCTTCTCTCTCTCTCTCTCTCTCCGACTCGGTCCAACTGTTGTGGCTTCTCGCCACGTTTTCTCTCCCAGTCCAATCCGACCAGACTCCCAACGCCGCGAGGGTCTATCTCTTCTGTCGTCTCCCTTTCTCCCGTTCTCGTTCTCTCCTCTTTCTCTCCTTCGAACCGGAGGAATGCCAAGGAAGCCCTCGGACGACGAGAGAGTAAGAGAGACAGAGAGAGCACGAGAGAGGAGAGATATCTTTTCTTTCACCACGAACCGAAGATCGAGTCCCTCGTTGCTGACGAGGAAGCGAGGCTTATGCGACGAAGCGAGAAAAGAGAAGTCGAGAGAAACGAGTGGGAGAATCCGGGGAATCTCGACAATCGCCATTCGTATAAGTTTTCCAGCGAGTGCGACAGAGATGGAAATTTGAGAGAGAGTAAGTTTCTCTTCTTGGGATCTACTCGTTTATTTCAAATCTCGTACGTATACACGTGCATACATTTATATAAATAAATCAATAAATATATATATATTGATTATAAAACCAATTTATTTCTATTAAATTTATATATATATATCGGTACAATCTTTTTTTTTATTATTATGATTTTATTGCAAGCAATAACGCGACTTTGTTTAAATTTTCATTCATCTTTTTTTTTATGTTACAAATGAGCGTCTCGGTCAACGAGTAACAAATCCTAGATTTATCATTGCATACTTATTGCTAGTTACATAAGACAAGATAGACGCAAGGAAATTGTTTTTTTCGTCAAATTATAAAAATTATGAAAACTCGAATCAACTGTCTGTTCACAGTTAAAAATTGTAAATTATGCGTAGGCTCGAAACTGTGCGATTGATATTTATATATATATTATATTATATTTATTTTTATTAAATTTATACATATAATAATAATAATATATAAAATAATAATATAAATATATAATAATAATAATGATAATAATAATAATAATAATAATATATTTATATTATTAATTTTATTATACTATATTATATATATATGAATTTAATAAAAATAAATTGGTTTTATTTATTTTGAGCATGCTTCGATTCACCGAGACATTTCCTCTCTCCCAATTCCACGATACAAATTCCAGAAGTGGACAATGACCCGGAGAATTTCAATTAAAGAATATTAAACATCGTTTTTAAATATTTTTTTCTCTTTCCGTTATTTTCTTTCACGCGATAGCGTTCACGGTGTGAAGAAATAAACAAAAAAAAATACAAAGAATTCCTCCGATACAAAAAAGTAAATGTAACAACGATAAATTTTATTGTACCGAGGACGCGGTAAATTCGACGGGCTCATCGGTCGCAATGAAATTTATGTGAGACACGGTACACACACGCGTACTATATAACGCGTATTTACGAGGAACGTACGAATCGTTCACGAAAATAACGTGGAAAATTCCCGGTAGCTGGGCGATGGGCTTTCGCACAATCGAAGAAACACGATTTTCCTCTTTTTTGAAATTATTTACGGGCGATATTTCAACTACGTCGTACAACGTCCAATTGCAAAACGAATGATTTATAAACGGAAATGAAATTCTCGCTTTTTTCGGTAGTCGTCGATAACGTCCATCAAAATTACACGCACTTCGATCGATAAAATTTTACTAACTGTGCGAACCATTTTTTTTATTATCACGATTTTATTACAAGCAATAACGCGATTTTTTAAAAAATATTCATTCATCTTTGTTTTTTTGTTTATGTTACAAATGAGCATCTCGATCAATGAGTAACGAAGGTTAGATTTATTATTGTATATTTATTGTTAGTTACATAAGACAAGATAGACGCAAGGAAATTGTTTTGTTCGACAAATTATAAAAATTCTGAAATCTCGAATCAACTGTCCGTTCACAGTTTAAAATTGTAAATTACGCGTAGGCTCGAAACTGTGCGATTGACGAACACGATATAGGAATAAATATATGTGTATGTTTCTCGTAAGTCAACGAGGGTACCGTCGCACTTCGAGGAATGTAATCTTCGTGGCAAGTTGATTAATCGGAATAATTACGAGAGGCTTGTTGTTGACCGTCCAACGCGTGTATATTGACATGTTTCTCTCTCTCTCTCTTCACATGTATAGAACCATGTATATGTGTATATATATGTATATACAGGCCAATCAAAAAGAGGAAAAGTAAGCGCTTTTTGCCGGCAGACCAGAAAATTTGATATAAGGGTAATTCGATGAGGCTGAGTCGAATGGTGATAATCTTTCTACAATCAGGCCAAGGGCTCTTCCAAAAAAACCTTAAAAAAGGGTTAAAAGTCATGTTATCTCAGAAACTAAAAGTTTCATCGAAAAAAGTTTCAAACAAAAGTTGTAGATAATTAAAAAATACAGGAAAAAGGTCCTTAGGTCCATCTTCGTATTTGCAAAAATAAGCGAGAAATATTGGAGTAAAGTTTGCAAAGCTTAATTGTAAGAGTGGGGATAAGCCCCGCCCCCTCGACTACTAATACACAAGCGAAGAGTCTTTGGCTATTCTCGGGCCTTCTCGGGCCTTCTAGATCGCGAATGCGAGTGCGAGTGAGCGGCAAAAACAGTTTTTTCTCTCTTGAGACGCGTGTAGATCAGAAGACACAGAACTCACATTGCACTAAACTTTTTCAAACCAAAATATTTAACGAATTTTCAACTCCAAAGTGTCCAACCGTTCAATATAGAATGGCTATCGAAGATTTTCGTGGTATACAAATTGAAGGGTAAATTAGAAAGGGAGATAAACCGTTTTTGTGTCTCACTCGCACTCGCATTAGCGACCGAGAATAGCCGAAGATTCTTCGTTTATGTGTTAGTGCGCACAGACACTCGCACCCACACTAGCCCACTCACGCGTAAAGGCCGGTCGAGGGGCGGGGCTTATCCCACCTCTCACAATTAAGCTTTGCAATCTTTTCTCCAACATTTCTCGTTTATTTTTGAAAATACGAAGATGGACCAAAGGACCTTTTTTATGCATTTTTTAATTATCTATAATCTTTGTATGAAACTTTTTTCGATCAAACGTTTAGTTTCTGAGATAACACGGTTTTTAACCCTTTTTGAAGGTTTTTCTGGAAGAGCCCCTGGTCTGATTGCAAAAAAATTATCACCATTCGATTCAGCGTCATTGAATTATTCTTATATCAACTTTTCGGGTCAGTCGGAAAAAAGTGTTTACTTTTGCTCTTTTTCACTGGCCTTAATATATGTGTGCGCTTACCTCTCAAGATCTTCTCGCTTCAGCCTTCGATTCTGTAAACGATCGGACGTTTTACAATCACCTATCGCACGATCACACTTAACGTTTCCTATTAATCCACTTCGTTGCCCCTCTCTCTTTCTCGGTGTCGCGATGCACTGAATTTCTTTTTCCGAATACCTTCACGACGATACTTTCTCGTGGACGATTAAGCCGTTATTATTATACGGCTAGGAAACAAAATCGTGAGTTTAAAATACACTTTTCTATCACGTCACGTCGTTTCGGTTAATCTCGTAGCGAACGAACAAAGTATTGTAAACACGAGGCGGAAAATAATATTCAATCGTGGAAGGGAATGAACAAACGGTGGTGTTTACGTCCAAACGATTATTAAAAATGTTTTTATTTCTTTTTTTTTTTAACGAATTTTTTCCATAGAGAATTTCGTCTCGTGGAACTCGATACGGTTTTTTTTAAATATTTTGTGCGTTTTCTTATTTTTTGTTTGGTCGCGCTGTTGATCGTGCGTCGTCCAGCGTTAGACTGACGGGAAAACGTCGCGCGACGAGTGAATGAATCTATAATTGTACGTGAGAGCGAGTAGAGCGTGAGGAGGTGGGGGGATACGTGAGAGCGAGACGGAGAGAGTGATAGTACGAGAAATGGCCGATAGAGGCGCGTCGAGCAACTGGCAGAGCGGTGTAGAGAGGCGAGTCGAGTGGATGCTTGGTGGGGGGCCAGACGGTGGATATACTTCGAGCGAGCGAGATCGGGGGACGAGGGAGGGGGAGAGTGGGGAGTCGAGGCGAACGTCGGTATTTTGGATGGTGGGGAAAATCGTGGAAGCGGCTCTGTGTGTGTCGAAGCCACGAGTACGAGGAGCAGATCGTGCGCAGGTGTAGACTTTTGTGCACTGTACACGCTGCAGTGAGAGCGAGAGAGAGAGAGAGAGAGAGAAAGAAAGAAGGTAAGAGAACGCGCGCGCCTGGAGAAAACTGAGAAATTGAGGATACACGGAGAACTAACTCGCTCGTGGAATCGAGTGAATAAAGCGTGCGAGAGCGAGAGAGAGAGAGGAATGACGGTAGAGCGCGACGAGATTGTTGTAAGAAAATAAAAATACGAGTAGAAGTAAAAATGGGAGGGGATAGAGGTTTATATGTCCCTGTAGATATATGCTATATATATGTAGATGCAAGCCGTATCGCTGGCTTTCGGCCGAAATGGTTATGCCTCCGCGGAAAAAGTGGACGTGCACGCGACCGTGTAGTAACTAGTTTACAAGAATGCTTTCTGCAATTCGCGCGAAGTACAAACACGAGGGCGGTTCGTATACATTCCGCAAACTTTTTCCTTTTTTCGTCTTCTCCACTCGCCTCTTCCTCGTTATTTTCATTTCGTGCCATTACCAACGAATTCCCGAACCGTCGATCCGTCAATTTCCGAGGATCGTTTCCGTTCGTTTCTTTACGCACAAGCATAGTGTAAGGTTAGGGAGACGGTCTGGTCCCAAGTATCAACCTCGTTTCTTTTTTTGAGAAAGCAAACAAACAATCTTTGTGTAACAATTTTTGAACCTCGCAAATAACAAGAATTTTCGAAGCAGTACGATAGCCTAGTGGTTAAGTTCTTCGATTAGTACGCTGCTGGTTTTGGGTTCGAGTCCTGGCATCGCCATTTTTTTTATTTCTTTTTTTCTCAATAAAAATTATGGTAAACGTCATTTTTTATTTATTTACTTCAATTTAGATCCAACTTTTTTATATTGCGTTTAGAATTCTTGCCCGCGTGATCGTAATCACCTTTTCGACAATTTTGTATATCCAATTTTTTTTCTTATATTCTTCATCTAGTTCGTAACTATTGCTCTTTATTGTGTTGTTTTTATATATTATCATTGTTTAAATTAATCTTCGTCTATAGTTTGATATTTTCGTCTGTATTAATATTTGTAATAATAATTATTATTGTATTTACGCTTTTCAGTTGAATTTTGGTTTTCTACGATTCCTTTTTTCGATTGTACCGTGTACATAATCGTAATAAAACTCTTTGTTGAAATACTTTGAATCCCTTCCGTGAAACCTAAGCAGCCCCATAAAGGAGGTATGGGGAATTCCAGACTATCCTGAAAGGATATCCTGAAGTCGATTGCATCACTGTAAGCCTCCTGTTGTTAGAGGGGACGGACGAGGTTTTACTGCGGAAAAATAAAATCGTTATTTGGGTAACTTTGCGAAATTTCTTATCCTCGATCGTAAAATCAACACAAAAACAAAGAAAACACGAGTTTGGTCAATCGTACAATAATGTTGCTGCTCTTTTCTTTTCTTTTCTCTTTCGAACCGCAATTTATTGCGATAAAGAGAAAAGGGAAAACCATTATTCGCGATTTCTGAGGAGATACCGAGAAAAAAAATACACACACATGTTGGAGAGAGGCAAGAGAGGGGGGAACGTTGATGGGCGACGATGGATTGAAGATTTCCGCGTATTTCGTACGACCGTTTCTCGGTCGTGTCCAATTATAGATCGACCTCCGTCGTGGTGATAGGCACTCGCAAGAATCCGACTATTATCGATATACACATATACACGACTATATGTATATATACATAAACCTATATGTGTGTTTTTATACGAACAAGCGTGCATGTTATAATAAAACGAACGTAGTAATCCACCCACATATTTGCTATGACGCTCGGATTTATTTAACTCTCGACCATTTCGTTCCATACGTTACAAACTCATTTATAGAGCTATTGGAACATCGACTTTTTCATTCTTGTTTCTCTCGGATTTTAAACCAATTAATTAACGAATTATTGATTCGAAACAGTTTGAAACAATTTTGGATTCGTTCGAGATAACGCGAATTTCTCGACGAGACCCCGTGGTACGTTTATCGACGTTGAACTTTTTCTTTTCTCTTTCTTGAGTTTCGGGGAAAGACTTATTTTTGCGTATATCGTAAGGTTTTTTATATTTTTAGAATCGACGAAAAAGACGCGATTATTTGGGTCAAGTCTCGTTACGCGGTTAACCAACCATTCGCGCGTGGATACGTCGCTCGGTCCAGGGACGATGCATTTGTATTGAAAAATATGTATGAATTATTTTCAGTTTTTTGTTTTCGAATTAAGGAACGATCCGCGATTTTGAAACTTCCGTAAGCGATAAGACTTGTTTCGTCACAACGAGTTTGAAAACGAAAACGTTACGCAAACTCGTTACAATTTTTTACAACATTTTCCTCCGTACTTTAATCAAATTGAAAATTTGTTTTTAATCCAACGTTCGATCTTCATCGCAATAATTATTCGTCTCGCTCGAATTGATCACAATTCCCCAAAAAGAGGCAATCTAGCCCAAACGATACTTCGATAGTTAAGGAGTGAGGTCTAGTTGGAAAGGTAAAAAAGGCCTTTTTCCGATTTTTTTTTAGCCAAACGATAAAATAATTGATAACAAAAGTTCTTCCGTATAAAAGATATATATTTAGTGTAAACATTATAATTTTTTTAAAGAAATATATTTAAAAATAAGCCGTTATATATCAACGGCCGAAGACGCTGCAAAAAAAAAACAGATTTTGCGGTGATCACTCACGCGCTGCAACGGATTATCTGAACCCAACAAAACAGGGGGGGGGGGGGGGGGATCTTTAGTTAATGATATAATGCTCCGGTTGAACGAAGGGTTTTAAAAAATTTCCATTTTTCACAAAATGGCGGACGTTGAAAGTCAAAAATGTTCTTTTGACCAAAATTTCACTTACATTTTTTACTATAAAAAAACAAATAAATGTCCAAAAAAAAATCCTACGTTCACCTGGAGGACAACTATATATAGAAGAATTGATATAAATTTCAACCCGATCGGTAAAGCCGTTCTCGAGTTACAGTGATCACCGACTACGAAAACATGGTTTTCGAAAAAAACGAGTTTAAAGTTTTACCTACTTACTTTGTATGGCTCTAACACGGCTTCCTTCAAAGTTATGTATTTCAGCGAATAATGGTCCGATTTAAATGCAATTAGTTGGAAGATACTCGTAAGATATTGTACTTTTAGAAAATGAAAAAGAAATCGATTTTTTTGAAAATTTCAACTAGACCTCCCCCGTTAAAACGATTATTCATCTAATTACCAAATAAAATTTCCTCGATAAAATACAAATAATAAAGATCAATATGTCTAGGGGCCCATTTTGTTATTTCTCACTGTTCGTTGTATGCTTTCAGGATGTTTTCGTGCAATCGGCTACGGGACGAGTTCGCAACAGTTGGAAACCGTTGGCGGGATGGAGAGTGCCAGCTGCTTCTTATTTTGCTTCCTTTTTCGTTTTCGTGACGCCCCTCCTCCTTTCCCTCACTCCTCAGCACCCTTCATCATTCCCCGTTCGTCTCGGATACCCGTGAAGATCGGACACATAAATTGCTCTGCTCCCTTATTCCTTTCTCTCTGGCGAGACGTTGCGGATGAGAAAGCTTTCGCATGTGCGACGACCACGAAACGCGTCTCTTCTACCCCCCCCCCCCCCCCCCTTCCATCACGCATACGCGCGTGCGCGCATATACGTTTGGCCGTTGAATAGAATGCACACACGACATTACTGACAGGTAACACGAGACCGTCTGTACGCGTTCGTTGAGTATAATATCCAAGGGGGCTGAGAGAGCGGTGCTCGTATCGACACGAAGGATGTCCTGCAGGACAATGGAATGTCGTGAGACGTTCGCGCGCGCACAACTTTGAAGGAAAGCCCGAGAGAGGGAGAGAGAAAGCACGACATTCCAGATGCTCGTTTCTAAGGACTACCGGACATTTCTAATTTAAACAAAATATGGGACTCGATATGGTAAATTAAAATATTTCGAATCGATGCCATTAATTGGTTTACGATTGTTTTAGCAATGGTAAGAAATTGGTAGTGTTGGATAATGTATATTATTTTTTTTATGAAAGCTCGTGTCTTTCTTAATATGTGATTCAAATTTCATAAAATTCTGAGCAGTGGAAGTATATTAAATAATATTTTTAAGTTAGCGTTTGAATTCATTAAAAATTCAAACTTTTTCAGAAAATCGCGTCTCCTGAAAAGTTATGTTTTTTACCTGCAATGTACATTTTCTCGAAATCTACTCATCGTATTGGTATATTTGTTTATTGACGTAATCAATACATCCAAACGAAGGATATGTCGAGTCATTTTTTTGAAAAAACGATTCAGGCCTGAGAAAAATATATTTGAAGGTAAAAAAACGTGATCACAAATTTTAACAAAATTTGAAAATGTCAAAAAATTCTGAAACAAAATATCGAAAAAGTAGCTCAACACATTGTTTATAACACTTTAATATACACGCACAAGAAAAATGGTCAAAATTGGACGTACGGTTTCTGAGAAAACGTACATTGAAAATAGGCATTTTTTCAAACCAATGTTTTTCGACTTTCAACTGATGCCAAAGTTTATCTATTTAGAATATCCACGAAAACCCTACACAGAATTATCAATAAAGTCTATCTGAACAAAACTAAAAAAAATCATCCAAAAACGTTGAATAGTTTTGAAGAAATCTTAATTTGAAGCAAAGAAGATCAGATCGGGGTTTCCGAATATGTCGAACCTCCTTAATCCAATTTATTAATTTAGTTAGTTGAGGGCGATTGAATTTTAACGAATTCGTTTATTCGCGATATTGTTGTTATTGTAATAAAAATTTCATCGAATTATTGAAATAATTTACTAATTAATATCATTTATTCATTAATTTTGTTAAATTGTATTCAATAAATGATTAATAAATTATACGCTCGTGTATTATATAATATTACGTATGTGTCCATATGTGTGTGAAGAATAATAACGTTTCAGTCGTATTTTCCATTATATTTTTAAACCATGAAAATAACTAATCGCGGATTTATTCGACGATATTATTCATCGTCGTAATGAACCCAAGGTTCTAAAAATGCGTTTGATCGAGGATATAAATATCATCATAATAAAACGAGGTCAAAACAAAATGACGAGGTAGAATAATTTTTCTCATTCCTTTTTCAAATATTCCGTCTCTTTTTTTCTCTCGTTTTGTCCACCTGGAAAAAAAGCCAATCGACGATTCGCATCGATATGTCAATTTTCGTTCTATATACATTCGTTTCGAGCGAACGATGCGACGAAAAGAGAGAAAAAAAAATATGTATATCGCTGAATAATCCATCAAGTTGACGAAAGTTATTTTCGTTCGCAATGTGTCGCGGCGACACGACGAAAGTGCGTTTATTGTCGCTAACGAGACGGCTTCAACTATTCGTGAAACGAGTCGAGACGACGATAAGGAGTTACTCGTAATGGATCGTAAAAGATACGTGTGAACTACGGAATTAATTTGCCTCGAGTCGCGCGTTACAACAGCGATTATATGCTGTTATGCATATATATATAGACGCAAAGGAACACGAGTAAAAGGTTGAAAAACAAAACAGTGCGTAATATCGTCAGCACGTGACCGCCTGTAATTACGGCAGCTTCGATGTATAGGTAAGTATTCGTGTGTGTAAGCAAGCTTTACAAATATGCCGACGGATTTACAAACCTGACGTATACCTACATATATTTATACATATATGAGCCATTCCGGCTAAAATGGGCAAATGCATGATCGTTGTTTGTAAATCGTCTGTTAATTTTTACAAATTGTTATTAAATCTCTACGAGATATTTAGATTCTCTTTATAGACTTTTGTTTAGGTTATTGTTGTTATAAATAAAAATAAACGCTGGAAACAATTAAGGGAAAATTCACGAATATTGTCGGTTGAAAAAATAAATTTTTGTGGATTATGTTATAAGTTTTTGAACTGATCTTTCATGTGGTGCAGTTAGAAATTTGTTATGTACATAATTTTGCAAGATATGAATTATTGAAAATTGTATCACTCGAGGTCGAACATTGGTTTTCAATTCTTTAATCACTCGCCGTGGAAAATTCCTATTTTGCCTCGTAGGTCCCTTTTCTCGGATATAGGGTAAAACACCCAGTAGTCGGCCAGGAACCAGTAGTCGGCCTCTGCCTATACTTTGTATGAGTGGGAAGAGTACAAAAGATATAGTTCACCCTCTTCTCACTCGTATAAGGTCGACAACTGGTTCCTGGCCGATTACTGGGTGGTTGACCCTATAATGGAATTTTAATTATATTTAAGTAGAAATTTGTTTCAATTAGATTTTAGATAATGGAATTTACGACCAAGAGAACCAAGGAACGGTTTATTCTCGAATATGGTTTATAATCCATGGAACAAGAATTTACGTTAATATTGTAATTCTCAAATCGGGGTCTTCTTATTTTATTTTCATTTTACGAGAAAATTATCGAATAAGCGGAACGAGTCTACAATAGATGCAATCTTTATTTTGGGATTTCTAATAACCATATAAATAATCCGTGACGAAAATTTCCGAGGTCGAAGATCCCGGAAATTTCGAATTAGGCTAGACTGTCCTATATAAAAGCCGTAATATATTTTTGTGACGCACGCTTCGTTGCAATATACTGGCCACGATACGGTACACACGTATACGAAATTATTATATATATTACGAGCTTCATTGTCTGCCGGGGTCATAAAAGTTTCTCGGAACGATTTCTCGCGTATCGTTATTGCCTTGTAACATTAAACTCGTTACTATACTGTTATATCTACAATTAATACTCGCATACATTACGTATATACGAAAATATATACAGGGTGAATTTCATAAGGTGTCACAGGCTTTATTTTAAGGTAGATGGGATCATTACAAACAAAAGTTGCAAATATACATTGGGGATATTTTCGATAGTTTACGAGATATCAATTTTTAAAGTTGGTCCAATCAGAGCGCGCCGAGAAGAGTTGGAGACGCCCACTCCCCTAGCAGCCAATGCCCGTGAAATAAAAATGACTGCGTATTAATATAATAAATAAAATTGACTGCTCTGAATTTTACAACCCCAAATGTAACGTCCTACACTGTGCTATCTCTACGGCTAGGGCGGGAGTGGGCGGCTCCAACGCTTCTCGGCGCGCTCTGATTGGACCAACTTTAAACATTTATATCTCGTAAACTATTAACAATATCCCTAATGTATATTTGCAATTTTTGTTTGTAATGATCCCATCTACCTTAAAATAAAGCCTGTTACACCTTTTAAAATACACCCTGTATAAAGACTTGAAACAAATAAAATGCTAAAGCGTTAATCGCGAAGATACGCATACGCTCAATTTCTACCCGAAAAAAGTCAATCTCTTTGCATTGTTTTCATCAACGTTTGATGAAAAACTTATATAAATGCATTAAACGGAGTTTCATTATTTTCCGGAAAAACGAAAAATGCATTGTCGTGATTGCAATCACGAGAATAATTAAATACGAATATAAATTTGTTTCGTAGTTAAGTAAAAGCGACCCTGTATCCCGGAAGTTCTAGCAATGTAACGAATTCACGTGGAAAGTTTCAATAGACATTGATCATCGTCGTCGTGAAACAAAGTCGGAAATTATAGCTATAGAATATGAGTTATGGCTCGTTGATTTTTATTCACCCGGACACCTTGTATACACAGAGAATAATAAAAATAATAACTCGCATCAAGAACTTCCTTCGGATTTCAAAAATTCTCGACATCAAAAAATTGTTTTTCATTTTGTAGTTCGTTTACTTTTCGCGATTATCTACAGACTCAAATTATCGTCGTTGTAAAAACACGATAGTGTGTAAGAAATTTACCCCACGCACTAAAGAACCGGAAGTGAGCGAGAATTGTTTTATTTCATTGAATTTCCACGAAGTTGGAAATAAAGATTTCTCGTGTCTCTGCGTCGACGAAGATTCTCGTTACAGTACGATGACGCGACGTACGAGATTTCACAGAGATCTCTCGTCGTCGTCGAGCATTGTCACACGAGGGAAAAACGATTTGTATAATTTATATACAAAAGTCACCGTGATTCTGTGAATGACACAATAATGGTCCCTGTTACGTATACACGAAGTGACATACGTGAATGATTCTCGAAAAAAACAAAAAAAAAAAAGGAAAAAAAAACAGGGAAAAAAGGTGTACTCTATCTTTATATAAATAGAATACGACGAATCAAGTTTATATTCTCATAGCGAGTACAGATATTTCACAAATCATTCCGAAGGTTGACGAGAGATGATGACCCAATTTGCCCGAAGCACGCGGAACTCGCGAGCCGCGAGGCGAATAAATTCAGCTAGATACTGCGCGTTCTTTCGTCGATGATTTGTGATTTCTTTTTTCTTCCTTTACGCTTTTCTTTTTTAACGTTTCGTTTTCGAGGATTGTTTTTTTACTTTCTAGAATCGAAGTCTCGCTTCATTTTAAGCCACGTGTAATTCGTTACGGAAAAATGTTTTACTTTCAGGGAAGGAATTTCGTGATTTGTTATATCGTAGGCGTGCTTAGGCGTCGGTAATGTTTGCTAGCTCGTGGGAGAATATATTTTGCAATAAATATTCGCTCTTTTGCATCCCAACGGGGTAAATTCTTTTTTTTTTATATTTTTTATGTGAAAAATTTGGTTAAATTGTGGAAAATGTTACATTAGTATTGTGCCAACGGGATTTTAATTCTGTAACCACCCGCTTCGTTATCTACATAGACGATCGCGTTTCCCGCGAGAAAAATTGAAACAAAAGCTGAGAGATATTTCATTTTTCTGGCGTGTATTATGAAGTCAGACCTCTCTGTCTGTCTGTCTGTCTGTCTCGCTCTCTCTCTCTCTCTGTCTGTCTGTCTCTCTCTTTCTCTCTCTCGGGGGGCTTTCGATATCGACAATGGCGAGGGTTGCTCGTAAGAGGGTGGCACGAGAGAGACCGACGCGACGTTTCTCGGAATAGACGGGTCCCCCGCATGGCCCGACCCAGACTCGAAAATGCACTCGAGAGAACTCGCCGTATGTACATTAAAATATAAATCTATGTATGCACACGTCACTCGAGTGGCAAAAATATTAAAGAATTTCAAGGGTTGGTCTCTTTTATTCCTCTTCGAGGAAAACTGTTGAGGAATAAAAATCGTCGAGTGACATCATAACGACGGTTAAAAGGCTATTTGCCTCAACCGCCATTTGGACAATTTTATAGGAAAGCGATTCAAAGATTTATTTCTAAAAAAGAAATTTTTTTAAATTAATTATTCCATAATTTGCCTGGCTGGCAAACAAAATTGTGTTTACAAAAAATATCAACAAAACTCATTTTCCTGTCAAATTATTCAAATGGCTCTTCAAAGGTTTGTCTCTTTTATTCCTCTTCGAGGAAAACTGTTGATGAATAAAAATCCTCGCGTGACATCACATCGACGGTTGAAGAATTATTTGACTCAAGTGCCATTAGGACAATTTTATAGAACAGCGTTTCAAAGATTTACATGTGAAAAAATTAAAAAATCATTCCACAATTTGTCCAATCGACAAAAAAACTGTTTGAATTTTCCAAAAATCAATAAAAACAAAAGAACGACCCATTTTTCATTTTCCATTGAACTCGGGACTTTCTTTTTCCTCTTCAAGACCGCGCAACGATGAAATTACCGAGTTACAAAAATACACCAAGTACACAAGTAATCTCGAAAGAATTATTTGACTCAAGCGCCATTAGGACAATTTTATAGAACCGCGATTCAAAGATTTACATGTGAAAAAATAAAAAAATCATTCCACAATTTGTCCAATCGACAAAAAAACTGTTTGAATTTTCCAAAAAACAATAAAAACGAAAGAACTACCCATTTTTCATTTTCCATGAACTCGGGGCTTTCTTTTTCCTCTTCAAGACCGCGCAACGATGAAATTACCGAGTGACAAAAATACACCAAGTAATCTCAAAAACGTTTTTTCTCACTCGTGATTCAACGATGGGATTTTGTTCACGGTGAAAATTGTTCTTATTTCTTTTTTTCTCTTCAGTTCCCGTATCTTTTTTCATTTTACCCACCGCGCGTCGCTCGGATTATGAAAAAAAGACCAAGAAATAAAAAAAGAACATTTACGTACTGTAGTCATGCATGTAAGTACGCGTCGATCTATACGTGCGAGAGAATGGAACGAATGGATAGAGAATAGTGAGAAGGGGGCGAGAGGGAGCGGAGGAGAGGATGAGGAGGGGGCCAGCTTCCTGGAACCGAGGGCTTCGAACGTCTCGCTCCCCCAAGATCGTGTAGGGAACGGTCCCCCATAGGCGTGGCGCTCACACACGCTTCGTCTACCCACAGCTGCGCTTCCCTCCTTACTCTCATCTTCTGCACCAATATCTTTTTTTTTATAGTTTTTTTTCTTCTTCTTATTCCCAGTTTTTTTTTTATTTTCCTTATTTTTTTTCTTCTTTTCTTCAATATTGTTCTGCGTTCCCTTTCTCTCTCTCTCCTCCAGTTCTTTTTATTTTATGAGAAATAACGTTGAAACAGCTTCGCTAATCTCGCCGTCTCGAAGCTCTTTTCCATCGCAAGATACTCGTGTGTACGTTAATGTATGCTTTTTTTTCTTCTTCTTCTTTCGCTCGTATCGCCTTTGTTTCTTTTTTTTTTCTTTAATTCTCTTCCTGCCCGCCCCGAGGTGCATTTTGTTTCGCGTCGGACGTGCGCGATACGAATTTCCGAATAAGATGGACGCACGCATGCACGCCCCACCGTGAAACCAAGAGACAGACGGAGGACGGACGGACGGACGGAGAGGCGAGCCCCTCCGGGTACGAAAACGCATAATCCGATGCATCACAAGCAATCCCTTATTATACCACACCGTATGTGTATATATATATGTATACATGCATAGTTGAGTCCACAAATGGACTTGCCCCTTGTAATACGTTCGAGTGCATGAACAAAAAAAGGAGAGGTGCAACTAATAAAAAGCTTAGGTGATAAATATAGTCTGAGTTATGGGTTCCGCGAAATACTTCGAGAGAAAGAGAGAGAAATAATTCATCGTCGATTTCGCGAAATCAGAGTTCGTTACGTCGAAAAGAAAAAAAAAATACTTGGATTTAACACACACGGTTGGTGATAATGAGACAAGAAAATAATCACAATTACTTTTCTTGGGAGTCATTTTTTTAAAATATAATTTGAAAATTATTCGTTATTGGAAATAATTTTAATTGGAATAATTGGAAATAACAATGAAAAGAAATAATTATACAAAATTATGGAATTATGATCAATTTCGTGGAGGAAGATTGTTATGAAATTATTATCTAAATTATTAACGTAATATTTTATTCACAAATAATAATATGAAATAATAAATTGTGATAATTGTTTAAAAATTTATGATACTCGTTCGACATTTTAATGACAGAGAGAAAGGCGAATGATAAACAAAAATCTCCAACTCTTTTATTTCACGACAGATGTATGTATTTAATCGTTTTGAAGAAATTACAAAAATTTTCACGAGCCCAAACTGCCATTTCGCTCAGCCCCGACGTACATATAAGTAGCTATATATATATATTAATATGGTACGAGACGATAGAGCAAACGTTTAGCTCGGTATACGAGCTCTTTCTCGGAAGTGTTCACGTGCTGTGCGACGGTTTCATTTTATTTCTCCTCTCTTCATTTTTATACGCGAGATAGCAAGAGATAGAGAAAGATCCTCTTTGGTGATGCTGAAAGTAGCGGATCCATGAAGCTCCAATTTACCTTTGAAATAAGAGAACCAACTCGTTCCCTCGGAATACTTTATAATCCTTATAGAATCCATTCATCACTATTTTTAGATATTTCTTCTCGGTATTAACGTATGAAAAATTCAAAAAAAAAAAACATCCCATAGACAGACACGAGTTCGTCTAACTCGATTGTTCTATACTCATATTTTTTTTTCTTTATAGCTTCTCCCTCGATTCCACGAAATTGTAATGATACGACCAGACATAGCCCAAACATCAGTATGAACATGTTCCATACCCGACGGGAGCCGGTGAACTTTCGTCGTTATGAATAACGAGCCTCGAATATGCGAATTGTACTAAAAAAAATGATAAAAAAAACGATTGTTTTATCAGCGAGCGACAAAAACTCGAGAAAAGTCGTCGCTCGTTGAGTAGGACGTGTGATAATGTTGGTTTCCAATCCGTGATATTAATGAAACGAATTTTCTCGCGTTCCGTTTGATAAAAAAAAAAAAATTGTTGCGCATTTTCAAACGCGAGACAAAAATAAAACAAGGACAGATGCGAGATTTTGTGTATCGTTAAAAAAACAAAATGCGTCGCATTTTCGTGAACGCGACATTGAGTAATGTCGCATTAGGGAGAATTGTCGTTTTATCGAACGAAATAAGCGGACGTTGTGATGATGTTATTATTGTTATTATTATTATTATTTAATCTTGTTTTTTTTTGGGGGGATCTTGCACACGGGGACATAAGCTAGGCCTTCTCGGAGAAACAGCCGCGTGAAATATTTATAGTGTCGCATATATACGACGTCGAGACTCGTGTATAGCCTCGTTCGTTGACCTTTGACTCCCCCGGTTCGTATAGTTATAAAATCGCTTTAATATGTACGCGCCCCGACGGTGGGTGTCGCTATCGTTACGTAAGTAATTCCGAACCCACGCGCTCCAGGGACCGAAGATGGACGAACAAAAATTCGAACATTCCTTTACAAATTTCATTAATCAAGGAAAAAAAAACAAATTCCCAAGCAAATTCCAAGTATGGAAGCAAAAATTCATGTTTACCGATAAATTGTACGCTTTTGTTCCAACGATGATGGAAAATACGGGTGGATTAAAGTTTCATCCATCTCTACACTGTGCACGGTAAATTCTACGTACAGTTAACCACGGAGGGGCTTGAAAGATAATTATGTAAAAGTTTCGAAATTAAACACACTCGTTTGGAAAATATTTTGACAAAATAAGTTGGAATAATTTGTTTTGTTTCGTTTTTATCTTTATCGAATATTATTTCGTAGGAACAATCGTTTCAAATGTTTTTCTTTCTATCTGTCCCAACGTTGTCCATCCCCGAGTTGCAGTCGGTCATTGACAGGGAAATACTGGGAAATCGCCACCAAACACTCACACGTATATATATATATATATATATCGTATAGTAGGTATATATAGTTTAGCGGTGGGTATAGCGTTACAAACATATATATATATATATCGTATAACGGTGTTGTACGAAGTCGAGTTCAATATCTCGGTGAATTCATGGAAATGGCTACGGTGATATCGATTGCTACTCGTTCCACTTATACTAACTGCTGGAAGCCAAGGTCCTTTCGATATTGACACGCGAGCCTCGTGTTTTTTCTTTTCTCTTTTTATTTCACAGCAAGGCCTCTCCTCGCTCGCTGTTACCGCTGTTTTTTCTCCATTTCATACGTCATTCTTACATTCTATTCGGACAGTACCCGGAAAAAAAATCTCCTCTCTCTATCTACCCCCTACCAGTTTTGACGGGCAGTACAATTTTCAACATTATTTTTCGAGGAAAAATCATTCGTACATGCAAATATGCGTTGACGATCGCGTCGACCTTGCCTCGGTACAGACTTGTTAGCCACAGGGAACTTTTACGTTATATCGTGAGACATGAATATTTATATTTACGGAGCTTGCTTTTAGCCTGTGGTTATTTTTTTATTTTTATTTTTTAGGGCTTTGGCTGGTCGAGAATGCGATCGGTAGTCGATCGACTTTTAATTCGAACTTGATATCAATTTTGGGGGATGGAAAATTGTTATAATGTTAATATAATTTGATTTTTAGAATTTATTTCTCATGTGCTAGGGAAGAGCTTGAATGAATTCGTTAGTTCTGGGTTTATGATTACATAAAAAATGGCGGTATAAGACAGCGTCCTTTTTATCGTGGAATTTTCGTTTGAAACTTTCTTCGACAATGTCGAGAGTTTAGGAATTACCAATCTACAACATTCTGGCGTGTTTCACCTTGTGCATACGATACTACGTTTGTATACCAGTGTTTACTAATGGCTCCTAGTCACGTGACTATGTCTCGAGTCTGACCGAGCGTCAATTGTTCATAGCTCAACTTTTATTTGCCATGGAGAGATTGAAGTAACCTTTCTGGAAGAGAAATCAATCCAACCAGAATAAAGATTTACTTCAAAATATGAATATTCTTGGTTTGTACGATGCAAGTTAAGAACAGATTGAAGGTTGACATAATCTCAAAAAATAAAATCTGAATTTCCTTTTCATCTCTACGAACAATCTTCGAGAAACGCGAATTTCAAAGTTAAGTGTATTTATTAGAACCTTTCACTAATTAGATATTCGTTGAATGAAATTAACGATAAAAGAAACAATTTCTTTTTATGCGAAGAAAAATGGTTACAATAAACAGAGACGTAATAAACATTTGTTCATCGTGACAAAAATCAGTTTTGAAACGACTGATTTATTTTCATTAGTGAGATCGAGATATTCGCTTTATTGACAGATGTATTGTTTGTTCTCAGAACCGCGAGGAATTCGTTCTTAAGGTAGTCGTATCGTTACAGCGTTTCCGTTAGATTTCACTGAAAATTTGCAGAAACGTTCTTCAATGTCATATGTATATGTGTGTAAAATTTCAAGGGCCTTTATAGACTCAAAAATCACAATATTTATTCTTGAAAATCGTCACTTTTGCAATCTCCCATAAGAGCCAGTGTTAAATATCGCAACATTATACAATTCGTATCTCGATTATTAGCTCGATGAAGCCTGTTGAAATTTCGCACACATTTTTATATGACATCAAAGAAGCTTCGATTAGTTTTTATAACAAATCTTATGGAAACAAAAATTCATGATTTTGTTTATTATATAACAAATAAACTTTCCGCAGGATCAATTTGAATTTTGAGTATGTTGTTCTTTAGTCGATTAGCAACAACTTTTCTTAATGAACTTTAACACTTGGTCCACTTCCAATGTTTGAAAAAACAGGAATAAAAATTTAATCCCCCACCCAACGATACGACTGCCTTAAGGTAGTCCTATCGTTACAACGTTTCCGTTAGATTTCACTGAAAATTTGCAGAAACGTTCTTCAATGTCATATGTATATGTGTGTAAAATTTCAGGGGCCTTTATCGACTCAAAAATCACGATATTTATTCTTGAAAATCGTCACTTTTGCAATCTCCCATAAGAGCCAGTGTTAAATATCGCAACATTATACGAGTATCTCGATCATTTGGTCGATGAAGCCTGTTGAAATTTCGCACACATTTTTATATGACATCAAAGAAGCTTCGATTAGTTTTTATAACAAATCTTATGGAAACAAAAATTCATGATTTTGTTTATTATATAACAAATAAACTTTCCGTAGGATCAATTTGAATTTTGAGTATGTTGTTCTTTAGTCGATTAGCAACAACTTTTCTTAATGAACTTTAACGCTTGGTCCACTTCCAATGTTTGAAAAAACGGGAATAAAAATTTAATCCCCCACCCAATGATACGACTACCTTAAGGTAGTCCTATCGTTACAGCGTTTCCGTTAGATTTCACTGAAAATTTACAGAAACATTCTTTGATGTCATATGTATATGTGTGTAAAATTTCAGGGGCCTTTATCGACTCAAAAATCACGATATTTATTCTTGAAAATCGTCACTTTTCGCAATCTCCCATAAGACCCCGTGTTAAATATCGCACACATTATACAATTCGTATCTCGATCATTTGCTCGATGAAGCCTGTTGAAATTTCGCACACATTTTTATATGACATCAAAGAATCTTAAATTAGTTTTTATAACAAATCTTATGGAAACAAAAATTCATGATTTTGTTTATTATATAACAAATAAACTTTCCGTATGATCAATTTGAATTTTGTGTATGTTGTTCTTTAGTCGATTAGCAACAACTTTTCTTAATGAACTTTAACACTTGGTCCACTTCCAATGTTTGAAAAAACGGGAATAAAATTGTAATCCCCCACCCAACGATACGACTACCTTAAGACTGGCGATAGTACGCGCGCGAGAAGGAGATACCTAGTCGAAGCTGCGCCGTTGCGCGAGATCGTTATAGAATTGAAGATGCTGCGTTCTCTGTAACTCGTTATTTCGCACTGTTCAACTTTCTCGTCGCTTCCCCCAGGAACATATACTCTACAATATCTCACCTCGGTATTTATCCTTGCTTCCTCGGATCTTGGTTGTCACTCCTTTCTTTTTTTCCCGTCGGCTGTCTTACCGTCGCGCAGTCCAAGAACTACGCGAGCACGATAAATCCTCGCGACACACCACACATCGTATCCATTTAATATCGGCTCGTTGTATTCGCGATACAACGAATAACGATTTATCGACGCGGTTTTCACTGGTGATAGAACGACGCGTGACATTCGCTGGTACGTTAAGAGCGAGAGAAAAGTAACGTCGAGGTGACGCCAAGTTCACTAGGCATCAAGCAAGGAAGACGATCGTCTCGTTTTTTCTTCTCCTTTCGTTTGTTATCGATCATTCCCGAGCACGAAAAATTGCGATGACGAAAATTGAACGACCACCCACGCGTGTAACACGTTTTATTATCGATTAAATTTTCGGGCTGTTATAAGGAAATAAAAATGTCGAATCACATTTTTAGCACGAGAACGAGGATCTTAGGAATTAGACGCGGTGTCCGATGCCTCGCGTGGCGAGGGCATGGCCGAGGGGAGACTCGACAGTAGCCAAGCCCATACAATAGGTAGAGTCGCTAGATTGCTCACTCCCGACGAGCTACCGAAGTCGCTCCCTAGATGGCGCGCGCCACTTGCGGCCGTACGTAACTATAGGCGCCTTCGTTTTACGCGCGAGATTCAAACGCTTAAAAATGTTTTATTTATATATTTGTGATTTTATACAATTATAATTAATATAATTAAAATATAATTACAATAAATATTATAAATATTATATTATATTATATATTATATTATATATTATATTATATATTATATTATATATTATATTATATATTATATTATATATTATATTATATATTATATTATATATTATATTATATATTATATTATTTATATAAATAATATATAATATAAAAAATATACAAAATACTATATTATAAATATTATAAAATTAAATAAATATAATTAAAAATATTATATAATTATAGTTAGACTAAAAACAATAATAAAAATCAGTTAGGATCGAATGAAAAATTGTATATTCAATATAAAATCGTAATTCGACTTTGATTAAAATTGTAAATAAAAGGAGAGGATTGTAAGAATTTAATATTCGCATATTAATCGCGGGTATGTCAAATTTATTCACAATTGTTCAAGAATAGTTACAAAGTATTGCTAGAAATATTAAAAATTTGGGATTTTCACGAAGAATAAAAGTTTTTTAGGACGATTGAAAGATGACGCGGAGTGCGTCATAATGCGAGTACGATGACCACGCGTGCTCCGATGACTCCATTCATATGCAGTGGCATGATATGATTCGTGGGGGGATGCGAGAGAGCTTGGATATCGTTCAATTTCCGTATAAACACACAAATGGTTTCTATCAAACGAATCCCGGGAAACAATAAAAAATTTAATGAAAAACGCACGTTTCTCTTTGCTAGAACGACATCAAAGTCGCCGCTCGACTACAAATTAGCGACTTTCCTGGTACCCCGCTTATCGCAACATCCTATACGACGAGGTTATCTACGGTTATCGCTCGCAGCTGAATATAACTATACAAAAAAAATGAAATAAACAAATATATCTCGATTCGCCTCGATCCATTTTCTGCTCGTTGATTCTGCTGATTAGATTTTTCGAAACGTTGATTTACATTATAATCGACGAATCTTACATTTTTATAAATAAAAAGAATTCATCGGCAATTGTACAATTTTTTTAATAAGACAATTTTTTTAAAACAGTTTTATTCTAGTCACATTTTTCGCTATGTCGGGAATAACGGATATGAGTCAAGACGTTTTTCTTTTTATGAGATAATCGTTTGTTCCAATAATGCCGATATTATTATATTTATAAAAGCGTTTGCATGCGAATGCGTTTTACGTGGAAGCAATACGATGTGCACGCACCTGCGTTATTTCGCGGGACGAATACGAGTCTTCCGAGTGACACGGGACACAACATCCGCCTGACTCTTTTTCTTTTTCTTCTTCTAGGAAACAATTTGTCGACGAGCGTATGGTTGATATCATTACGTGGATTGTCACAGCGATGCGCCGTACGCGGCCTCGCCTCTCGCGTTCGAACGAATGAATGAATTTAAATTGCTGCTTTCTCCTCCTACCTCAATTTCCATCGGAAAAATGAGAGCACGAATGAACGCGAACTATCGAAAAAATAAAAAAATTCAAGAACGAGTGTACGTCTCGTTAAATAATTCACAATTTTGTAATCTTAAATTTTTGTTCGTCCTTGTTTTTTTTATGCAATTTTCTTTTTCGAAATTATTATAATTTTTTGAAATTTCAAACTAACAATTAATTTATTTACTAATTTTGTTTTATTTTTGTAAGTTGCCTTGATTCAAAATTCGAAATTTCTCTTTTTCTTCGTTTTTCTGTTGGAATTTTCATTTTCGAAATTATTATAATTTTCGTTTCAATTTCAAACGAACAACAGATTTTATTTTGTAATTTATTTACGAATTTTATTTTATTTTTGTAAGTTGCCTTGGTATCTGATCGAAAGATTAAATTTCTCTACATAAAAAACGATTTTATATCGATTAATAAATATAGAAGAAATTGAGATTGATTACGATCCACCTTTTATCACGTTTTATATCCAATCTCTGACGTAATAAGTTCACATTTGAAGACGTGGTATAATTATGCCAAAAACTGCCCACGGATTTTTCATTAATAAACTTTCACGTCTGAACATTAAAATAGAGTCTGGCTCGTTAAAAACGAGCTTCGTACCTCCACCTACCTTCTCTTCCGCTCGTCCTAATTAACCCGACAGGAATAGAATTCCAAAAATACAAAAAATTTAACTCTCTTCATTTTTTTCTTGTTTTAAAATAGTAATTTTTTTTCTATTAAAAATCGGAGATGCGTTCGGATTAGATTTTCTGTAAATTCATGCTCATAATAATAATAATAATAATAATCACAACAATTATAATAATACAAAAAATAATAATTATAATTTTAATAATGACAATAATAATAATAATAATAATGATTTCTATAATTATTCAATCTTTCAATCGATCGATAATAATTTAATAATTCTGCTTACAATCAAAGATAATGATTCATGTTTATTACGTAAATTAGTGATTCTTGTAAGAAACTTATTATCGTTTTGTTTCCTAGGAAAAGTACGCGAAAGAATTTTTCATTTACGTTTATGAAAAATGTATCATTATTTTTATCCTCGAGAGGAAGTTATTATTATTTTTATTATTATCATTATTATTCTCACTAGGGGAACATATTTAGCTGTACCGGAAGTGACACGAAGGTTTCGCCTTAAAACATATCCCCTTCCACGGATAATTGATCGTGTCCTTGCTCGAATATTGGACGAGAGAAAGAGGAAATCGGCCGTATGGACGAGACGCGCCGAAAGGACTCGTCCACTTCCTTTCTCGTTAAAATTTTATAATCACGAGAAACCGAAAACAAGCGTGTGATTGTTTACAAGGAAATGGTAGGAGGTCTACCGGTCATTTCGTTCGAGGGAGAACGATTTTCAGCGACGTTTTCTCGCGCTATACCGAATCGACAGAGAGACCGCACGCATCCTGTGTGTCTCTCGTCGTTACTGGAAGGAACGTTGAGAGAGTCACGGAAACGCAGCTGCGAGAGGGTGAAGACACGAACAGAGAAATCGGCGGCCATTTTTATGGACTTGGAGCGAATTTAATTCTATCTTTCTTTATTTCTTTCTCTCGGCTTCTCTCCCTCTAATGCAACAAAGATGTTGGCAATTCAGTGGAAATTTGTCTTTCCGTGAATATATATCGCGTACTAGGAATACGTTTGTTCAATAATTAACAAAATGGACAGTTCTCATAATTGAATGAATTCACAGGAGCGAGAGAAGGGATATAGACGAAAAGTGCAATCGAGTAATTAGTCCGCCAGAATGGTTATTACCCGCCGGGCTCGTGGAAATAAAACAATAATGGAAACGAGAAAGAAGGACTCTCGTGGAATAAAACGTATCTCGTAACGCAGTTCCACGTACGAGCTGCCCCTTGTTAACTCAAAAGTAATAACAATCTTTTGATTTTTTTAATTTAAAATAGACAGAGAGAAATTAATACTTTGCACCAATTTGTTTACAATAATGCAAATGAAAATTAAGGCAGATAATAAAAATAATGACTTTTAATTAATTTCCTTTGGCTACATTTTTTGATTTTTTATGTTTGTCAATATTTCACAATAATATTAAATAATCATAATTTAAATTTGCAATAAGAGAATATATTTGATTTTTTTGTAAATAAATTATTCAATTTTTCATATAGACATTTTTTATAAAATGAAATATTGAAATACAATCGCAGGATAAAAATATGGACTTAGGTAAAATTTCGTACAATAACTTCAAAGGGTGTGTATATCAACCCTCCTCTCTAAATCTGAATTAGTGAAAAATTGACTAATTCAATTAGTAAATGGACATTCTACTGGTGAAATAATGATAAACGCATCGTTTCACTGATATAGAATAGTAAAAAAATAGTAAATTAGGATTACTAAAGCAAATTAGTAATACGATTGGCTGTTATTTAGTCAATACAGTTTACTAATTCATTAGTGATATTACACGATCACTAATCAATTAGTACAGGGCTCAGCGATCGACCAATCACAGGCGCCTGCACCCGACGCGATACTTCCTTTGTTCTGCCATTGTGATGTCGGAGGCGTCATTTTCTCGTGTCAGTGAGTTCGTGTGCAGTGCGAAACGTCAAATCTTATTTTATAAAAGTTTTAAGGGCAAAAGCAAAAAGTGTATGAACGTTTCGTTTTCTTGTCGGTACGTATGAGATTATTACATATTACTCACGCGAAGAATTACAATCGGCTGGTGCATGAACGTATCAGCTGTGCTGACTACTAACTGTGTAGTCAAATGTTACTAATTTTTATAGTCATCATTTTTGGCTAATCGAGTTAGTGATTTTTCACTAATCATTATTGACCGACTTTTCGCTAAATGAATTAGTAAAATATGACTAAAATTTAGGGAAATTTCACTAATTCAGATTTAGAGAGTCGCGATGTCCCTGACGTTGATGACAGAAAATAATTTGGATTCAAAATAATTTGAGGCACGCGTTGAATGCTTCAGTCTATAAATAGTCTTCCATGAAAGGGAATGTGCGGTATTTATATTTGTAAGTAGAGCTATGGGCGAATGGGAAGGGATGAATTGAATGAACCGACCTTCCTGCAGGTTTTACCGAGGATATCAATGTGGAAAAAGAGAGAGCTCGATCGATTGAGCTCTGTGACGTCCGGAGTAATTATACATGAAATTCAAGCAACGAGATGGCTATCAACCCTTCTTTCGCACCCCTTCGTCATTAATGTCTGAATTTCTAATTTGAGCCTCGCTCCGATCCAATCATCCAATATAAACGTTTTTTTTTATTAATTTCCGATCGTTATTATTTGATCGAGACAGAAATTGAAAAAAGTAATCAATTCTCCTCTTTTTATCCACCGAAACTGACTCGATTCTATTTCGAATTTTCCACAAAACTTCATTTTCTTTCTCCGAATTTTCGACACGTGAAATTCACAAATTCTTTTTCAACGTACATGTTTTATTTACACAGCTCTATATCTTTCAATCTCCTCGAATCGTTTCGAAAAATCAGTATTAAAAAAAACCCTCGTCATAATTTCACAATTTAACTTTATTGCAAAATTCCTATTGTCCCAAAACTCAGAGATTCTCAACAATAATTTCTCATTCCTCGCATAATTTCCATCAATTTGAAAAGAAAAAAAAAAAGAAAACTTCAATTCACAATAATTCGACAAAATTCTAAACTATCTACGGACAAAACCGAATTGAAAATTTGATTGAAACATTTTTTTATTTTTTCACGAATCTCCCTTCACTCTCTGGTCTCACTGCCTCTCTCTCGTTCTCGGTGTTCAACGGACGAGATTCCCGAGCTCATCTCGACACACCAAATTGCATTCGCAGATGTTCTCCAACCGTACTCCCCCCCCCCCTATCTCTCTCACCATCCCAGCACGTGCGCGCCTCCTCTTTGCGAATGTGTGTCCGTGTCTATAATACCGACATGTCAGACTTTCCAAGAAGCCCCTCCTCGCTTCCATAAATAGCATCTTCTCCTCCCTCACTCCCCCTCCCCCCTCCTCACTTTTTCTTTACCCCTCACTAACACCCCCTCTTCGCCATCCCGTTGGCCCCCTCCTACACGTAGGAGGTTTCGGTCTGCGAGATCAACGAGACACACACGCTTTACCTGGAATCGGCTCGGTGCCCTATAAAATTTGCTATACACCGATATAAGTTTGTCGGCATACGGTGCGTGTATTGCACGTGTAATTGTGATTCGTATCTCTTTGGCGCGTGCTCGGGTCGTTTTATTATTGAGTCATCCTTGCGCGAGGAATAAGGAGATTAACTGTACATCTATACACACACACGCACGTATATATATATATATATATATGTATCACATAGATTTCCGAACAATTTTTCTGCAATCCCGGCGACTCGGTGTCTCTCGAATCGCTGACACGATTTTTCCAACGTTCCAAGGAGACACGACCGAGAACAACGAACTCGATGAGTCAGTTTCCAAGATTAAAGTCCCCAGATGTGTTCCGTCGTTCGAACGGGGAGGAAATGAAAAAAGAATGCAACTATTTGACGTACCGACTTATTTTTTTTATTTTTCTTATCGATAATTGCCGAGGATTGAGAGAGGTGTAGACTAATTAATAAAAATATAAATAAAAAGAAATTATTTCGTATCGAGAATCGATAATTTATGGATAAAACGAGAGATGGAATAATTGATTGAAAATAATTTTTCAAAGAAGAAAAAATGAATATTTCAATATTTCTGTCGATTATTAAGATATTAATAGTAATAAATCTTGTAAAAACATATTTGTTTCATCGGTTTTATTCCTATACGTATATTAATACTCGTGACAAAACTGATGAAATAATTACGTTTTTTTTTATCAAACAACAGCGATATGTATATAAGTCATTACTCGATCGAATCAAAAGATAAAACGATTGTTTGCTTGAAACGAGCGATAAGGATATGAGGTATTCGAGGTGAATGAGAGCTCTCGAGTTGACGATTTCGATGCTCGATTGCGAGCGACGAGACGAATGAGCAATAATAGTTGGAATCGTACGTCTTGTGTTTCTGAGTCAGCGAAGAACATTGATTGGGACGTAGTAGATGCGACGATGAGTTTGGTAAGAGAGAAAACCGTGAGAACTTTTGACGAATATGCCACACGAAGAATTTATCGAGGATGACGTCGATTTCCAACACAACACAAAAGAATCGTTCGTTACGTGCATCATAGATGAGAGAGAGAGAGAGAGAGACAGAGAGAGACATATCTAAATATAAAGTTGATCGAGCTTACGATGATCGGATAAATTTTTCACTTATCCGGTCCTACTTATACGGATTAATCTTCCTGATAAGCCAGAATGCTTCCAGCTTTATCGATTGATCGAGATTTAACGATTTTATTTTCCAAATTCTGATTAATCAAGATCGAGAAGATAACGCGACGTTGTTGTTCAAATAATGACGAATATACGAGAAAAAAAATACTCTCCACTTTGCGATATGGATTTAATGGTTTGTACGTCCGGGCTAGGTGGAGAACGGCCTCTCTCGCCTGTGCTACATTAGTCGATCGATCGCCCCTTTTTTCCTTCTGGATAGGTGGAACAAGAAAATATCAAGGAATCGTCAAGGACTCGTGAATTTCTAGTTACGGTTTATGTAAGAAAAAAAAAACGTCTCATTTGCCTATCGTAATACAATCTCGGGGCAAATTGTGTAAAATCATTGCAAATTATGTAAAAAGAGGTAGACCGTGGGGTAGATTGCGATCCTTGCGCAAATGACCTCATTCTCCCTTTATATATATATATACGATATATATACGATATATATACGATATATGTAGGATATTATAGATATCTTATAATAAAACATATAATTTATAATATAATATAATTATATTATATTATATATTATATTATTATATAATTATTATATTATATTATATATTATATTATTATATAATTATTATATTATATTATATATAATATTATTATATAATTATTATATTATATTATATATTATATTATTATATAATTATTATATTATATTATATATTATATTATTATATATATTATAATGTTATATATAATTATTATATATTATATATTATATATTATATATTATATGTATATGTATACCCAGTACTGATCAACTTCGAATATATAACAGAATTTTATCCCCCCCACCCCGCTCTCTTGCTTTCTCTCTCTCTCTCTCTCTCTCTGGTTCTCTGCTTCTCGTTCATTACATTCGATATCTCGCGTTCCAGCAACAGCGATTCTCAAAAACTCGTTAAACTTGCTATCGGTAACGACTTACCGGAACTCCGATGGTGGTTATAGACGGAGCGGGACGCTCGGGGCGGAGGCGGAAGAGGGTCGGTCGGGGGGGGGGGAGAAGGAAGGAGATCGAGCTGAAAACAAGAGAGAAGGAACGTTAGCTCGACCGGTGCACTCTTTTGAGTTGGTACTCTTATCCTTTTTTTTCCTTCGACATTGCGTCGCAGTCATCCCCGTCCTCGACCCCGACGTCGTTGTTGTTATATATATATACATATAGCGTCGGCAAGATACCGTCGATTTCAA